>JACGWL010000013.1:12990705-13187930 GCA_034509725.1 Sesamum angolense
TGTCTGGTCTCTGTAGCTTGATGAAATAAAACGCTGGATGAGACCCTTTTCCTGCCATTTCTGGAGCTGCTGAAATGAATTTAGCTCCAAGATATCTCCTCTTTTTAAGTGGGGATTGTTTTGCCATGAATCATAACCGCCCCACTAATCCATTCCGGTAATTTGGAGATTTCCGGAAAACTTGGTGACATAGTATGAACTGAAGCCAGAGCTCCAAACTCATACCATTCTCGAACTTCTTCAGGTTTTGATCCTTCCATCATCCAGACCCTATTATATTTTCCAAGGTCTCGATAATGGTCTTGCTTGGGTTGACTCCTTTGCGGAAATTAATTTTTCCCACATCCTTTGATAAACCTGCCAAGCAGAAGAAGATGAAGAAGATAATTCATTAGTATTAGCCTTAGAAGTGCCTGTCATTGGCCTAAGACTAATCTCTCCCTCTTTAACCCCAGAGGTGCTGGGTTGACTCGAATCATCAGAGGTTTTCACTCCCTGTGACTCGTTTGTCGCCGTTTCACCAGAATCTGATGATGGCCTTGTGCAAGCAGTACTTGAATCTGCCGCTACAGGTCTAGAGTCCTGTACTCTAAGGCATGTTTAGTATCATGCTTTTTCAACTCGTTAGTCATCTCCGAAGATGATGCCTTCCGAATTGGTTCTTGTAGGTCGTTCCATAGTGAGGTTGAGGCCACCATGGTCGTTCTTATTGCGATCTGGACAGTGTCAAGATCAGCTCTTTGGATTTGTCGGCTACTTTTACAGCTAGCCGTCCAAACTTGTTGTTAAGCTCCTCGAGTTTCTCTGAGGTGCCTAAGTCTCAACATGATGGAGTTTGCTTCAGAGGCCTCCATCTCTTGTCAGGAAATCTGCAAGAACATTTCATGAGATTTGATAACAACAATATTATAACAATAATATTGGCATTCAGCTTGCCATCTGATAATACGTGCTTTCTCAATCTTAGATTCTAATTTGTTTTTCAGAAAGCTTTAACGTTAGTATTATCAAACTTTCAAAGTGAATTCTTTAGCAAGTAAAATAAAGGCCATTTCTTAAAAGCCTTCCAAACCGCAAAGAATTCTTTCTCGTTGATGTGCCACACTGGCTTGTTGTTCGTAAAACAATCCTCCAGTGTATCTACAAGGTTCTTCCCTGTAGTAGTCCTTTTCATGAGCACTGCTGCCCATCTATAGTCGTTGGCGTCTGTGTAGACTACCAATTCATCCCTCGTCTTGTGGTATTGCCTGTTTTAGCTCACGAACCCTTTGTGTATGGATTTCCTCCCATTTCCACTTTGCACTTTCTGTTTCTTTCAAAAGTGGCCGGAAATCCTTTCTGTATTTTGCGAGATCCTTTATAAAGATACCTGCAAAATTTACTCCCAAGAAGCTTTGTAATTGCTTCTTATCTTTGAGTATATCGGGGAAATTGCGGATTTTTCCACAATATGCTCCTGCAACTCAATACCTGCTTCGTCAATAAGAATTCCTAAAAATTCAATTTTATTGACTGCTATAGTAGCTTTCTTCTCAGAAAGTACTAAACCTTCCTTATAACATGCATCAGAAAATATCTCTTGATGTTTGATATGTTCTTTCATATTTTTAGATGCAATTAGTATGTCGTCAATATAGACAAACATGAACTCGAAATAATCCTTAAAAAGATTATCCTTTTTTCTCTGAAATATCTGGGGTGCATTAGCTAACCCATTGGTAATACATTCCAGATATATTGACCCTGTGGTGTGGAGAATGCAGTAAATTTCTTTGATTCACTCTCCATTTTAATCTTAAAACCAGACTTGCAATCAAATTTAGAAAACACTTTTGCACCTTTAATGCAATCAATTAAGTGCTCTCTACTGGGGATGTAATAACCATCAAATTCTAGTATTTTATTAATACCTTGATAGTTAATTACTAACCTGGGTTTACCTCTTTTTATCTCGCCATGGTTTCTTACCAGAAATCCAGGGCTACTGTATGCAGAGATTCCAGGCTCGATGAGTCCAAGATTGATATGCTCCTTGATAATCATTTGCATATCCTTCTTATCCTCCATGTTCATCTGGATGGGCTTGTATCGAACATACTCATATTTGCATTCTTCTTTAATCTTTAAGAGTAGCTTCGATCTTATTCCTATCCCACCATGCCAGAGGTTTTCACTGAAATTTCTCTGGATGAGCCTCTTGACATTTTCGAGAGAAAGTTGGCTTTCCTCGCTTATGTCCATCATTTTAACTCCTGCATTGCTTCCTTGAGGTTCTTAATTTCTTCCTCAGATTCCTCGTAGAGCTATCGCTATCGATGAGTCCCTGTTGCCTGAAAGACAAAAGAACTTTAGAATTTCCTTTTATCCTGCATTTTTGGATAAGTTAATTTGGCATCAACATCACCACGCTTGCTGCGAAAATTTATAGGCATTATCCTGTTAAATGCCTTTTCTCTTCGCAAAACCTGTATCTCATTACCACAGTTAGTAGTAAAGATTAAAAGATTTCTTTGATTATCCTGCATATATCTTGCAAATGTTTGAATAAAATTATTACCTAGCAAGATATCAGCACCTGTATCATGAAAGTAAATGGGAGGTGTTTTTACCCTAAACCAGGGCGTTCCAAATGCTCCTCCGATCATGATTTTGGCTTCTCGTATTCCCGTATTGAGTATTAGGATTTTTGTGAAAAAATCCCTTCCTGCAATAACGGGTAAGGTTTCCCTTGCTTCTTTAGGGAAAACTCCAGGCTTTGCTGTGCAAATCCCTGATCCTGAGTCAATATAAGCTGCAAAATATTCTGTCTTATATTGATCATATAACATACCCACAGATATGTATATAGAAAAGGGGCTTGTCATTCAATCCTTATGGTAACTCCATCAAGACTAAATTCCATACCGTTCCCTTTTCTTCCCCATGGTTTATGATCTTCGAGGAAACTTATCCCCAAAATCATAATTCCATTTTCTCGTCCTGCAATACCTGTAACAAGAATTTCATGGCCTGCTATTTCTAACATGCCTTCATATCTGCCAATAACAGGTTGCTGCAAATGATATAAGTCATCACAAGGAAAAAGGTTTTCATTCTTAGTGATGTCAAATATAGCTTGTATTTCTTTCCATCTTTCAGGGCATTTAAGTTTTACGTTATCTACCCTAATTTCTTGAGGTGTCAAAACTTTTGACAAGTCCTTTTCTTTTCCTTTGTAGCCTATTATCCTATCTTCCGAAAAGGTCATCCTGCTACTAAATTCAGTTCTAGAACTCATGTTCGATCTAGACTGGGTGATCTTTTATAACAATATCGACACCTCCTATTTTAGGTATCCTAATTGGATCTGGTGCCATTACCTTAGCAAATTCCTTGAAAATTCTGGGAATTTCGATATACTTTTTCCTAAGGAATAAATCAGAATGATGTGTGTTGGAAAGGGCATAAGCAATTCTATAAGTTATAGAATATGGTCTATTACCTTCTTTCATTAGATCTTTTCTTTTAAAATCCTGATGAAGGGTTAAGACTCTACTGAAATCTTGGTCAACTAGGTTGTATGCGATCCTAGGATGAATATCAAACATCATTTTTCCTGCATACAGATTCCCTATCATTGTTCCAAGACAACCATCTCTTAAGTTATTGATTCTTCTATCCATTATTGATAAATGTATTTCTGAATCAATTCCTTCCTTAAAAGTTGCTTTTATTACTGCTTCAATAGTTCCTATGTGGATCCATTTCATAGTAACTGCAGTTTCTTCTCTAAGCCTACTTAATTCTTCAAGAATTTCTTCTTTAGGAATAAGCTGCATTTCCATCACATTACCCGTAAATTCCATGGGAATAGCAAACTCACCTGAACTTACTTTGTAGATTATGTGATGTTTCATCTGGTTTAGTCCTATCTGGTTGAGGACTTTACCAATTCCTCCAATTCTGAATCCATCATATGGACTGAGGTTGGAATCTTGTCGCATGATTCTTTCCATGGTTTTGTTTGACACCGTCATTCTGGAAAAGAATCCTGACAGGCTTTCAGAGGTCTGAAGCCTATCTTCCTCCCTGTAATTATTCTGACTCGGTTGAAAATCCATCCGAATCAGTTTCTATCTCCTCTTCATAGATGCTTTCGTCTGAAGGGAGATCCTCAAATTGGTATATCGGTACCAATTCACCATAATAGACTGCGTCTAGTATGTCATCTGTGGCTTCGAATTTTCTTATCTCACCACGTTTCTGCGGGCAGTCTGGAGCTATATGTCCTCTTGCTCCACTTGTCCAGCAGTTGCAATCTTTGAAACTTTCATTAGTCCGAATATGGGCCCGCCTAAAAGTTCTTCTTGTAGGGGTTCTTCCTGTGGATCTTGTATCTGTTCGTCTAGATCCTTGGGATGAAGCCCTTGTTGGTCCACTCCGTTGCCCAGATTTGTATGTTCTGGCTTTGGTTTTGGACCACCATGATCTTCGCCTAAAAGGAGTTCTTCTGGAATTCCTGGAGTATAGTTCACTCCTGTGTTTTTCCTTTTTCTTGGCTCACCTGATTCTCCTATAATAGTAGGAAAATCGTTATTCTCACAACAGAGAGGAGTTCGTTTAATCGTACCTCTCAGTCTTTTCATGTTTTTCTGGATAGATGCTTGATAACACCAATCCTTCAACTTGTCTTTGAGGAAAGACATTCTCCTTGCTACTGAATCCATCTGTCCTTCAGGTACTTTGTATGATTGGATCAACATTTCCCTCCATGGACTGCAGATTTTCGCAAAGAACATTGGAGCTGCAACTTCCACTGCTACTCCACTCTGAAAGAACTACTTACGAAACCAATAGATATATTCATCTATTGCGCAAATACTTCTTAATTCAAGGCTGAAAAGAGCTTGTGCATACTCTCTAGCCTTTTCTGCTCTACTTCCTTCAAAGTATCCATCTCCGATGAAGTGTATCTTGATAAGCCTTCCTAGCCGATCTGCTATTGCACTCTTGGAATCTCCGGCAAGGATACTAGCTTTAGTATCGGCTGGGGTATTATCCCATCCGATCTTCACAGAACCCTCCAAGCTTAACTCCACTAATTTAATGAAGTTTTCTTTGTCGAGCTCTAAGGTGGTTGCTGCTATCTTTATGGCTGCCACCCATTCATCTATCAACTTTTCTAGGTTTTGGAAGTCGATAACGTCCAGGTTTAATACAGCACCATATGGATGCAAGGACTGAAGCATTATTCTTGCCCAGGGCGTATTTTCAGGTGCTCTTCTAGAATTTCTCCCTGGATTCTCTCGAAGTCTGGTTCCCACAAACGTTGGTGTTGCGTTGGTGTGGAAATCTGCACTTTCCCTCATTGGGTGATCTTGTGGAGCCTCATTGGAACATGTGCTCCCCTCCGGCGGGTGTAGTGCTGGAGTAACTTCATTGGTTTGAATGTTGACTAATTCCACAATCCCAAGTTGGGAAAATGACTCAGCCAATTCCTGTAGATCTGATAGATCCGCTCTGGTTACCTCCATTATTTTATGGAGTTAAGGATCTCCTGGATCTGTTCATCCGAGTCTTTGGCTTCGGGATCTCCTTTGCCTTCCCCTTCTGATGTAGAAGAGGTACTGTCCCAAGGGCGTCCCTGATGCGCTCCTGTCTGGATATGGATGTTTCAGGGTTCTCCCGTTGGTTTCTTTTCAGATCTGCAACTTCTGTCTTCAGATCTGTAAGATTCTTGTGTAGATCTGGGAGGATCTTAAGAATCTCGTCCATCTTGTGGCACAAGGAGTCAACTTTCATAGGTACGTTTGATAGCCTATGACCATAGTCTTGGACCGTCTTCTGGATTTCCCTCAATTCTTGAGAGATTTTCGAGGTATTGGCCTCGATCTCTTTCCAAGCAATTCCTCTAATCATAATTTTTAGAAAGAAATTTATGTAGGAATTGACCTTTTCCATTCCTCCGGGCTGGAATTGGACCCTGTACTTCAGTGGCCTGCAAACGCCTTACCACGTTTCCTGGTACTGAAAGTTGGACTTGGAGTTCCCTAGTCCCTTCTTGTATTTCTTCTCTTTCGAGAAAGGTCGGATTCATCTCCTCGGGAGTCCGAAGAGTTGCTTTCATCTTACATGGACCCTTGTACGGACCATTGTCACATTTGTACAGAACTTCGCGAAGGACGTTCTTTCTTTGTCTTTCCAGAGTCTGGAAATATTCCCTGTTTTCATTGTAACTCGAACTTTTGTTCGGTTCCATATTCTTGAAAGAGTCTCCTCCGTTAGTGGGAAATAATAATTATATGTAATATAACAATATTTTCTTCAATAAACCTAGGCTCTGATACCATTCTGGCGAGCATGTGCAAAAGTTTGTAAGAAAACTGAAAATGGACTGAAATACATAGTAGAGGGGTAAAATCATCTAAGAATTAGCTCAGATCTTGTCAGATCCTGTTGGAGGACTAGAATTGAGTGTTTTTGGGAAGTTAATGGACTAAATTTAAAATGCGCAAACTTAATGGACTGAAATTAATATCAGGCAAACTTAGAGGACCAAACGAATCTTTTTCCCTAAATTGATTGATAAATTAAATATATATTTGAGAACTTTAGAAAGTTTAGTTAGTTAGAAAATAACGAAAAATAATATTTGTATTTCGACAGAATAAAATATTAAAAGATTGTTGGAAATTATACTAATAATATTTAATAATATATTTAGAAATTACTTTATTCTCAATATATTAATTATATACATTATAACTCATTATAGGAATAGAAGATTGAGCAACTCATTATTTGCTAGTAGAGTGTCGTTAGATCCAGGTAAGTGAATAATTAGTATTATCTATATATGTTTCTTTTTATATTACTATCGTTATATAAATCTGTGATTTGTATTGAAATTGATTTACTTGGAAATGTATGAGCGTTGGATGATTTAATTTAAATCATTATGTGTCAAATAAAGTGACAAAATAATTGAAGTATTACATTTGTTGATTGAGGTGTTGTTGGTGCTGGAAATGAATATGTGTCAATATATGATTTTATTTTAGTAGCTGCTTACAAGAATGGTGATATGCGGAAATGAGGGAGATACGAGAACTGAATATAATTATTATGTGATTATCCCTTTGATTAGTGCCAAAGGCTCTTCGTGGATAAAATTAATTGGCCTTGGTGGCTCTTTGTGGGAAAAAAAAATAAACGGCCACAACGACTCTTCATGGATAAATTGGCCTCGTTGCTCTTCGTGGAAGAAAATAAATGACATCATTGGCTCTACGTGGTTCATAAAGGGGGTAATCCACTTGTAAAAAGTTGAAATGTGAGATTGAATTGGTGGAAAAACACTATATCACCTTCTAGTAAGCAGACTATGAGAAGAGGAGCTCAATTGATTGTTTTATTGTCAGTTGGCTATGTTGTGCAATAAAATTGCTTATGTTGGGATTAAAGTTGATTTTTACTGCTATTAGATAAAGTTTATTTGTGTTAAAAACTAAATTGATTATACCTTACGTACAATGCTCATCTTGTTTTATTTGGACTATATTTGATGTACATATATAGATAGTGCAAATTATTTGCTTATTGAGTTGCAGACTCATTCCTCTACTAACATTTTTCATGAGTAGGTCTTGTGGGTCCACCCGTTGAGGGCTAGGTCCAAACCTTGCGTCTGGTCAGGTCGGCCAGTATGCAGTTTTCTCCTAACTCATCAGTTGAAATGTAAATCATATTTTGGGATGTATAGAGGAGAATTAAAAATGTGGACGGAGAACTACTAAAATAGTTTTACTTTGTGGTGGTTGACATATGCATATATATATATATATATATATATATATATATATATAATATTGTGGGTTGCGATTGTATTTGTTGTGATATAGGGATTACGTGTGCATAATGATTATGTGTATGTTTATAAATATAAACAAGGTTACTTTAAGTATGATAATTAGGGGAGATATAGCCGTAGTATTAATAGCGGGTGCTACAGATGGATTCAAAGAGTACTAGAAATAAGCGATTTGGATCCATTAGGTTTTCAAACCCTTTACTAAGAAGGAGAAAGATTGTAAAAGCTCTTTTGTGGGACAAAATGAGTTTACTAGTTACACGTGAAATCTTTAGGTCATCTAAATACACAAGATCAATATGGGGGTTCACAAGTCTAAATTTGTTTGATGAGGTTCAAACAAAAACTCTCTCTTTCCTCATTTTCAAGCCCACGTTTTTCATCAAAGGAAAATTTGAAAATATCTTCTTCTTCTCCATATATTTTATGTTCTCTTTGAATTGGATTTAAGTTGAGAACGAGGGATATCCGGATACACTAATTAATAGTGCGATTTATAATTCATTTTTTTCCACTGGATCTAATCCTTTCTAGCAAGAAGGTTAGATCCATCTTCTATGGTGTTGTGTGGACTAGATTTAGAGGGGTTCTACACTTGAACCCTCTAAGTGAACGGATCCGAGAAGGAGAGGAGTCAATATTTGTAGTCACACGAGAAAAACGACGAGGGTAAATCTTTATTTACTATTGTGCTTATTGTGTTTTTCTCGTGTAATTCTTGGCCTGGGTTTTATTTTATACACCGAATATCCGGAAAAAGATCGAGGGTGCACCCTTTGATCGGGATTTTATTTGCTTTTATTTATCATTTTTTTTTTATTTTTCGCGATTTCGCCGCGCTTCTTGGGCCGATCCGCTCCCTATAGATAAGTCATCTCTTTATCTCATTTCACAATATATATTTCCAAGTATAAGTTCTTACATCACAACCTCAAATAAGTGCATAACACCAACTTCATATGATAACAATGTAATCCAAATAAATAACTAGCAATTAATGATCAAGTATAGAACACAAGAATATATATCCATATATATAATCCAATTAACTATATTTACCTCAAATCTCAAAATGGTTACGTTAGTAAATGGAGCTGCTCAATCCACCACTTTATCCCCGTGTTATATAACAGGTTATAATATAATTAATATATGAGAATATCATATCAATAAAATATTAAATAATATTCATGCGTTTTCCACCATCTCTTTTAATATTATATTTATATTAAAATTCAAGTCTCCATTCTATTTTCTTCTAATTAACCAGACATTCTTAACTTTCAAGGTATATATCTAATTTATCAATTAGCTCATAAGAATTTATTTAATCAAACTCTTTTTTTTTATCGCTCTCGTTCTTAATAATATCACTAAATTAAATTAACTCGTAGATCTCATATTCCTTTTTAATCAATTATAGTAATTAGATCTAACTAATCAAGTAATTTAATTAATCGGCTATAGCATTCTTAATGCAAATGTGATATTAATCATTCACTAATTTATAAATAGTCAAACTCATAAACTTTTTTTGATTATATATAAATTAGATAATATAAATTACATTTAGTTAAAGCACCATAATATTATATATTAACTAATAATAATTTATAATAAAATTTTGTTTTGCCTGCAAGCATGTGCTTGTGTGTGTGTGTTTTAATTAAATCACAATTTAATATATATATATATATATATATATATATTTAATTTAATCCCAAATTTTATTTTTATTTGTTTATTTAAATTTTTTTAAAATTTCAATTACGTCCTCTAATTTTTTTAATTTATATAATCTACAAATATTTTATGAAGCTCCAATTCAATCCCGTCAAGTTTTAGTATATTCAAATTTCAACCTATAATTTATTTATAATTAAATTTAAATTTCTTTAATGATTACCAATTAGTCTCTCAATTATGTATAAAAATCTATGATATTACACCCACTAGGCCAACAACTTGACTAGTGCACAAGATGTTCATTAGTTAAATTATTGCATGTATTATCTTAGAGATAACACAATTTCAAAATTAGATTTTCTTCACTCTCCCTCTCCACAATCCTGGTTCTCTCTTTTTTCTCAAGAAAATCAAGTTGCTATTACCCAACATCTCCATCTCATTGTTCTTCTTGAACTAGGTTCAAGTTAAGAACAAATAAGATCTAAATACACCAATTCAGAGTGGTTTTGAAATTGTTTCTTCACAATTCTCATTCTACATAGTAGTAGCGCTTTGTTCCATTCCATAAAGTGGTGTAGACGATCTACAGGGGGTCTACGTTGACATCTCAGGTTAACGTGATTTTAGAGAAAAGGAAGAACGCAAATAACCAATCTACACATGGAATGAAAGGTATAAATATATGGTTAACATGTACGTATCTTTTTATTTTTCTCCATTGCCTCGTAGAACTTTTATATGCATATTTTATTTTATGTGTATGAGTTTTAAACACCAAATGCCCAAAAAAATTAGAAGGTACACTCGTTTGATATTGAATTTAAATTCAATTTATTATTTTCGCCTCCACTACGTTTCCACTCTTTCTTGGGTCGGGCCATATCATTCAATTTGGATAATTTCCGATTATATCAAGGTCTCCCGTAATCAAACAATAAGGGAGTCTAGAAATCCAGAACTTACCTATAGAGAGGCACCAGTGGGTCATATATATACTTTTTTCTAATGAGATTTATCCACCATTGTATGCACATGCCTTTATTACAAAGGACGTACAACGCATTTACCTTCATATAAATTGAGTTACTTTAATATCCTCATTGGCTTGATAAACTTTGGTTTACTGTTTTAGTGCAGCTGCTTTATTCTTGGGAGAAGTCGGAAGTTAGTTGTTCACAGTTTTGAACTTGTGTCCAATCCTAATCATCTAGGCATGCTGTATCTAAGGTGTGTTATTCTTCTATTGAGCGATGAATATGATTTGTTGAATGCAAGAGAAATAAGACTAGTAGTGGATATGAAAATGTGCAAATTTTCAACGAGAAAGCTAAAGGAGCAAAGTCGGAGTTTGTAGAATTGCTAAGATCTCTTATTGATGGATGATTAGCATATTACATTTTGTGTAAAATAAATACACCATGTTCTGTTGCTTGGTGTGTTTGCATTATTAGCTCTATGTTTAATTTAAGTAATTATCAAAATAGATATTTATCTTATGAATAAATATATTTATATATCAAATTAGTTGGAAATAAGATAAATAATTGTTATTATTATAAGGGCAACTTACATTTTTTGTCCCTATATAGCCAGTTATTTGTTGTTGGTATGTAATGTTTATGTGCCGTGATGAACGTGCGAACAAGAGAGCACTACATTGGTGCCATAGGGCCATAGTCAATCATTCAGAATTACTTTTGGTGGCTAACTTAAATTTATTTATTGTTGAATAGATTTTTCAGTAAAGGCATCCTCGATTATATCTCTCCACCATCTTACACTTTCTTTCTTTGAAAATTAATATTTTCAGTAGCTACATTGACATTTCTTGCCGGTAGTTTTAATTAATGTTGACTCTTTCAGCATATATAAAATTATAAAAAATGTAAATTATAAAACCTGACATGCTTTCCCAGCTATTGACTATGTGCGCCTGTTATGCTAGTTGTCTTTCTTTATTGACAGTCGTGATTGTCACGCGTGTTGGCTTTTGATGACGTTTTACAAATTTGAAAATGAGATATTCCTATTTGTTGTAGTTATGCAGTGCTATTGCACATATTTGAGCGATTTAAGAGCTTAAATTACAAGGTGAATCGGGAGAATATTTTTCTTGATATTTATGCCCCTCCATTCATTGAGTACATTGCCGTGCACAAATGCCTTTAGAGCTTGCCAAGAGAAATGTGTTTTTCCGGTGGAGAATGTAATATTTTTTTCTTAGGGAGACTAATGTCTATTTGAGTTATTTTTAGGGTGCAACCTGTAATTTATCCATTCTTTTAACATGGAGTAGTTTGATATCCGTGTAGTTTCTATTGTTCTTGTACTTTTCTTTGTCTTTATTTTGGATTTAATTTAAGATTTTTTTTCAAACAAATAAAATCTACATTTCTCATGGTTGACACTCACATTGTTCTTCAGTTTGTTCTTATGCATTAGACTGACAAGTGGTTTACTATTAATTAAATTATATAAATTCTAAGTCTAATATACTAGTAGGATAATATTATTCGATGGTATGCAATGTCATTTCGTCAAATTAATTCAATCTTGTATGTTTTCCCGTGACTAGCATGCGCCCTACCCATGCAACAGTTATTATGCATTACTCTATCAATCGGTATACTTGAACTTCTACAAATATCAAGTGCACCGATACATGGACAACAAATAAATGATAATATATAGATAGATAGATAGATAGAAAGACATATAATAGTGTGTGTGGCACACTCAACTGCGTGTGAATAACTAGACTTGTATGTTAGTTTTCATTGTTCAACTGAACTTTCAGTTAGGTTTACTTTTTATGGGGCTACTTTAATGTTGCTTTTCTGGGCTTGGTGAATCAATTCTTAGCTATATAAATTTATTAGGACTCCTGATCTTCTTTGGTGAAAATTGAATCCATCTTCATTCGATAAATTATGTTTTCGTGTTTTGCTTTGTGTTTTCATATTCTTGAGGAAAGAAATAAAATTTATAGCTATATACAAAGTATTCATCCACGTAAGTCTAAAATTGGGTCATTATTTGTGCATCGGATTGTGTGTATAGTTGACGATAAAACAGAAATACGAGGAGTTGATGGTCGGGGAAATTGACATGATATGTATGTATCATATGGTTGGACTGTAGTCTATTGCAAGGCAAGTCGTTTGGATGTATTGATTCACCGTATAACATGATCATCAAAATGATGGGGCGGAGCTAAAGATGGTTACTATTGGAGTGAATAGTAAGTTATCTTACTTCTTTTACAATATTTTTCTGTAAAATGCGTCATAATCTCTATTTTCAGACTAAAACAATCGATGCTTATCCAGAAAAATTAGGTGCAATAAAAAAGGAGTGCACATCTACCGCCAAATATTGATCGTCCTAATCCATGGAAAGACACTTGTTGGACGTTGTCCTTCCAAGATCAGATTAGGGTGTTAATATAAACTACTTGAGCATCCTGTTCTAGCACAAATCCGGGACTTATACCAAAAATCAGTAGTATCGTCCATGCCATGCTGATTAAGGATTTTTCTGGACACGAAGAAAGGGCGTAGTTATTGGGAACGCTCACACATCTTGTTCGACCACAGAAGTAAAACTATTATAAGAGGGATATAGGTAAGGATTCCTAAAATGCTGAATGTCTAGTGCACCATTTTTTAAGTCTGTCGTCCATATTTTTTATAATTTAGTGTTCTGTATATTGGTGTATGATGTTTATGCCTTTGGTGTACTGCAATTCAATTGAATAATATTATGTTAAAATTTTATAGCCACATTAGTGCAATGAAGTCAAAATCGGAACATTAAGTCTATAGAAGTTTGAAAAATCTTGTGGATATCTATATTGGTATTTTTTTAGACAAGATGTTTGCTTCAAATTCTACAGTGAATGATATATATAAAGTAAACTACGTAGGGTGATGCAGTGCATATCCTGCAACCATTGTCAACAAATTACAAGATTTTGTATAGTTGTCTTGTGTATTTTGAGAGAAAAACAAAATACATGTGATGAAGAGTTGATTGCTTGTGAACCATTTGCATATAACTTAACATATATTATGGAATAAAGATTAATCTTTATATGATGTAGTGAACCGATTTATTGTGAACTCCAATATATTCCAACAATAGGATATCATCAATAACATGATTTGATGTCTACAATGTAATTGATTGTGTTCGATGAGAAGTTAACATAAAGGGCATAGTTAACAAAAAAGTAAAAACTTTCCAATAAAGTTCTATTTTTTGCTTGTCCGACTGCACTTCAAGTCTTTTCTCAGAGAGTAGGAAATTTTTCTCGTATATTTACCTGTGGATAAATCACATTTTTTTTCTATATGTACTCACTTATTCGTGTTTGGTCGCTAAAGTTGACGTGCGAGAATTGTAGTCGTTAATATTCACGTGTCATGATAAATTTGCGGGATGACAAGTGTTTAAGTGGTCACTTTAGGGTCATAACTCATCGTTCAAAAATACTTTGAGAATACTCAAATTTACCCTTTATTTCATTTATCATCTTTAAAAAAATTTGATCACATTAGTAGTTTCAATATTATTGAATAATCTCATAATTATATTTGTTTTCTCTTAACCTCCCACTACTTCACGTTTATCTTTCACCTTACTTCTCCATATTTATTATAATTTTTAATTATAATAGTATTTTTTATAAAGTTCATTTTTTTCATCATCTCACAGCATGGTTCCTTTTATATGCTAGCAAGAACCACATGCAACACAACTAGTTCTTGTAAAATATATAGCTAGAACTCCCAACTCAATATGACACTGTTGACCCACTTAATAAGGCTAACAATTGGCTTACGATTTAGCTAGATGAGTTAATGCGATTTACCTCCTGACAAAGTATGTGTCAAAGAATGAGTTACCAACTCAATAACTATAGCTAATTAACATATATACACACAAATGGGTAAGTACAACATAAGACCAATTTTATTCCACACCAATAAACCAATATTCATTTTGTAATCACAAGGTGATTAATACCAATAATTATGCAAAATCAATACCAGAATCAAGTATCAACCACAACATAATACACACATCATTATAGTCTAAATTCTTTAGAGCCCTACTTAGCCTAGTTGGAATATATTCAATGATTTTGCCGGCTCATATCATACCAATCAATATCATATAATCGTCGAGTTAGAATACCCATCGTATGTGATATCTCTAAAAGAATCGGTATGGCCCGGGACTTGGCAAAAATGCAATGGAAGCATGAAAATAAGAACAGTTAAATTCTAAATTGAAAGGGAACTAGTCCCTTAATCTCGAGCATTCGACACTCAACAAACATAAAACAAGCTTGAAATAGAACAAATGGCTATTGTAATATAGAGTAACAGAAATGTAATCACGAAATTTTACCTTTTCAATTTGAAGACTTTCTTCAAGCTTTTTCCCTCCAATCGTGTGCTCATGCAAAGATCAACGAGATCTCCTCTAAGTCGAACAGACACTACACCATAAGGTGGTCTACACCAAACCTTGTTAGAGGTAAAGTGTATATAGTATAAGAGACTTGATTATACTATTAACTTGAAACTAGTTTAAGAAGAACGAGAATAGAGAAAAAAGGGGCGAGAAGAGAATTGTCAAGATGATAAGTGTGAGAGGAGTAGTGTTGTCTTTTGTATCATATACAAAATGACATACACAGAAACCTATACATTATACACAGACAAGAGACATCTCATGTACTTGTTGTTTGTATATATGTATACATTGCATATCAAGTCAAAAATAGGTACAATGTGTGTTCCCATACTACGTTACTTATTAGTACCACGAGTACTTAAGAAATAACACTCTCATCCTTACAACTTCATATTAAAGGGACAAGCGGATCCGACCGGGAGCGCAAGCAGAAGCGAGAGAGCGAAACATAAGCAATATTAAACTAAAATAGCATAATAAAAGTTCCAAGGGGTGTACCCTTAGATGCTCAATCGGGCATTCAATGTAGGATATGACCATGTAAGCAAGGTATATCATATAGGGTACATAGATAAATGAAAGAGAATATAATACTATAAAATATATAGCTACCTTTGTAGTTTCTCTTTAAAGGCTACTAGCATTGTTCCCTTTCTGACGATGCCGAAATGTCCACTTAGATTCAAATGGATGAATCCTCTAACGTAGTGCACACCACACCGAGAGAAGTCTCATTTTTCTTGCTAGAAAAAAAATGGATCTAGGAAGAGGGAAGGTGACAGCCGAGTGTGTGTACAAGAGAGGGAGAGAATTTCACTTCTTTTTCCTAGAAAAAGATGATGAATAATTGTTATATGTTGGATATGTATATATTTCTGTATTTATACTAATGTAATTGTTCGATGTGTCTAGGTTCATCCAAGAGATGTCTAGATACATCCCAATCAATTTTCCGTTAGTTAGCAATCAAGCTTACCACCTTACAAGGTAGGATTAAATCATACCATGTAAGGGAAGCTTGATTGGAATTGATTTGTCCTTTACCATAAGGAGCAAGTCAACCCCTCCAACATGGTCTCCATGTAGCCGATTTTTGCTCTTCTAAAAGAGAAAAAAATCAGCATTCCCACTTTTAGGAGAAGTCCAACTTCTCCTAATTCCAAAAGTGGAATTAATATCCCTCTTGGGCCAAGATTTGATGGACCGAGTTTTGTCGTAATCCAATTATAAAAAGCCCAAGAATTAAATCTAATTTAATTCAAAGTCCAATTTAAATAATGCCCATAGACCGTTTAATCTAATTAAAAGATCCAAGCCTTTGCTCTCTTTAATTGATGAATCTCATTTATTAATCAAGGGTGGGCCCGATACAATATCGGCCCGTCCATTCAATGGACCTTTCCATAAATAATTCAATTATTTATCATCTTCTGAAATTGACTCCAAGTTAATTTTTCCACCTCCTTGGTGATGTTGCGTGTGACCCTTTAGGTTCACCCTTAACTAGACTTAGGCTCGTGCCCAATAGAAGCCCGTCACCATGGGTGGTCGTCTAGCAACAATCCAGCACTAGAGACTAGGTGAATGTTGGCGTGAACATTTAGGCTCTGATTCCAAATGGCTACGGTCCTTTCATCCACCGTCTCCCAGTCTTAGTCTAGGATATAGAATTGGACATTGGTTTCCATCCTTGATTAGAAAGCTATTCTTAAGACTAGAGACTACACATGCTCATTGCATCAATGCAGGGAACCATTCCCTACTCGATCAACCACTGTGGCCACAATTTTAAGGAGCACGAACGTGTCTCCGAGTGCATAGGAGATACCTCTCTCACATACTGAAAAGGGATTGATCCTCTTCTTGGAACCCACCGTCCTCGCTACACATTTTGACTGCACTAGACAAGGCTTATAATGAACATGTTCGCGACTCAATCATCTCTTACTAGATCCAAGATACAGTCATCATGTGCACGTGACTATTGTGGTTACTCAAGTTCGAGGACTACTCCCCTACTATCAGAACCGAGAAAGTCCAGTCAAACCGACCAAGCCTCCAATATTTCTATATGACAATCCCCGCGAGTCAGCTCAGTCGGCTCGACCCTAATCGACCAACCCACTAAGATCGTATAAACGTCCTACGTCTGTCGTCGATGAAACACGACACTCATCCAATGAATATGACTCTTAGTGCAAGTTTCAATAGGACTCTTGATGTTCTGTCTCGAGGTCCTCGATTTGGAACGTTTCAGACCCAATCCTTTATCAGTTGGTTCCATAACCACCATCTAATGTGTGGCCCAACTGTATTAGTTGTCAAGGTGGTGTGTGGGCTTTATTGTGATATGTGAAAATAAATATGAACATGCAATAATGAGCACAACAAAGAGAATACCAAAGATAACGAATACTTATCTTATTCATTACGTAATATTACAGTATATCGAGTTGTCAAATAGGTTACATAAAAGACCAATCTAATTGGCTTTCTCTTCACCTAGTCTAACACATACATATATGTATATCACATATATATATTCAATCGCTACACACACACACACACACACATATATATATATATATATATATATATATATACTATTGGGCTTAATTCAAAAATAAATTAAACCTATAGACTTGAGCCTCCATAGAATTAATCCAATCAATTCTTAAAAGCCCAAATAGAATTTATTTGATGTTATCAAATAAATTCTAGCCCATAGCCCAATTAATTAATTCATTAAATAATTGAGCCTAATCCGATTTATTTAATCTCATTAAATTATCAAGTCAAACTCTAGTTAATTAATCCTATTAATTAATTCATCCAATTCAATTAAAATTGATCTTATCAAATTAATTAAACCTAACATAAACTTAATTACTCTCATTAATAAATCTTTGGCTTCTCATCACATGGGTTCTCCCATTTAAACGATCCCATCATTTAATCTCTTGAATTGATTTTAACTCTTTAGATTAATTCATTCGTTTTAGAATTAATTCATAATTAATTCTACTACCTCCTTGAGTGGTGTTTTGTGTAACTATGTATGTTCACCTTCAGGTAAACTTGGGCTTGTGTAAACATACAATTTAATTGGCAAATATGTTTGCACTAGATTAATTAAACTATATTTAATTAATCGCTTTCGATTAACTCTTAATCCGAAAACACATGTCACCATGGGTGTCCATCTAGCAAGGGTCCATGACACTAGATAATAAGTGAAAATGGAGAACCTTAAGGCTACCGAGTGCCATTAGGTACGGTCCTTCCATCGACCATCTATGCTAAATATTCTGACTATGTTTCTCCACTTGATCAACATAGAAAGACAGTTTCCTATTTGATCACCCGCTGTGGCCACAAACTCTTGGGAGCACAACACGCATCAAAACGCATAGGAGATCGCTATCATCTCATGATAGGCAACGGATTCTCTCCTGAAATTCACCAATCTCCATACATGTTTTGAATGCATTGGAACAAGACTTATAATAACCATATCAGAATATGCATCTTTTACTAGGTTTTAGATACAGTCGTTCTATATATGATATTACGTGAATCCTCAAGTGTGAGGACTAAACCCTATACTATCGGAGTCGAGGAGTTCAAGTCATACCAACCAATCCTCACAAGCTTCCATAGACAACTCCCTGGAAACAGTTCAGTCGGCCTGATAACCTTTGTCAACCACCCACTAAAATTGCATAGACGTCATATATCTGTCGCCTATGAAACACGACACCCATCATATGGATGTAATATATAGAGCAACAATACCCATTCTCGAGGTTCTAGACTTGAAACATTTTAGATCTATTAACCTTCGAAAATTAGTCTCATAGTTGACATCAAATGCGCAACCCAACTTCATTAGAAGACTAGTGATGTGTGGGCTTTGTTGCAATGTATGAAACTTACAAGAGTAAGAAAACAACGTATTTCCAAATGAATACTTACTCTTATCCATTTAATTCAATATTAAAAAATGAAAGAAATTGCTTAAATAGATTACAAAATAACCAATCTAATTGGATTTCTGTTAATCTATTCTAACAATCCCCCAACTAGCCAAGTTTGTAGCAATCTCAACACAGGACATCACACTGAACCTAGCACCCCCACACCACCCTAGTATTTAGCTATCAACATAAGATATTCCCTTACAACCCCAAATACCCCGATAGCCTTCGCGCCATGGTACCTTGTTGTATGTTTGTTATTCTCATATCACATATCATGATAGAACAACAATCACATCATCATAATCTATTGAATATGTCCCAAATTAAGTAAGCCATCTTTTCATTTCAATTCACCTTCAACACATTAACAACTTCACGATTCAACTCCATTCTACAATCAAATAGAGATTTATCACAATCATTCACAACCACTCCATCATTCATCTTTATTCAACCAAATCGAATTGATATCACAATTGTTCACCATATGCATTACACCCAACAACACAGGGAACACTTAACAACAAGTTCACAAGAAACAACCATATAATCTAGTTAAGCACATGACAATTTCCGATCAAATTAATAGATAAACAAGAAGATACATTTTTCAATTAACTATACTTACCTCGCTTTCACAAAAATTAGAATGATGTGTTCAGTCTTGTACTCTGCCCGTGTGTCCTTTACATGTTTTTCCTTGATAAAATCTATGTCTATAATATAAATTTGACTTAGACAAATAAAATCAACAAAGGTGCCTTTTCTACACAAAAACATTCTCACATGTCTCTAGTTTTATTTTCAATAAGAATCATACTAATTTGATTAATATACAATTAGTTATTCGAGTTTTAGTATAACCTAATTTGTACTGTCACAAATTCGTGGACACTAATTTAAAATTCTTTTAAAAATCATGTACTATTTCAAAAATCACAATGTCTTCAGAATATAATCTCATATGTCTCTAGTTTCATTTTATGAAAGAACCATACAAATTGAACCATTATAACTCAAGTTACAAGGTTTTTAATACACTTAGTTTGGATTATCGTAGAATTAGGGAGATAAAATATTTTACTTAATTTATCCATAAAAACGAATGATTTAGCTGCTGCTAAAAACTAAAAAGTTCTAGTACATATGATTTTCATAGACTCAGAATCACTAAATTTGGATCGATATAACTCAAATAACATGTAATTATAGAGTCTGATCTGATCGGACAGACTATTTCATGTTGCTTCTCTTCCAACATAATCGATTTGCTTTCTTTAAATTCATCTTATTTAGCAATGAAAAATTATTCAAAAGAGTTCTAGAGTATTCAAATGTTTTAAAGAAAGAATAGAGATAAGTTTTGTACTATTATATCTCCTGTCCACTGCCTCATTCCCTCTCCCTTTTATTTATTTAATGTGGGTTTTATACTCTTCTATTAGATGATTATTATCTATATATATATATATATATATATATATATATATATATATTTAAGTGCCTCTATATATTTGTGTAGGTAAGTAGGTGTACATGTATATGTGTATTATAAATAATATATATTATATATAAATATGATAAGGATGATTTCTTTTATTGGGTAGTATATATATATATATATATATATATATATATATTGTATAGTGCTTATATCTGTATATATTATACTAAGACGTTATTTATTCTTCTCATCTTTACAAGTCTTAATTATAACTCCAAATTTTTATTATACAAGTATTCAGGCGTCTATGATAATTTGTCCCGTCTTTTAATTATTTTATTAATCACAAATATTATATAGTTCATGACACCAAATATCCATATTATTGTGCTAATAAATGATAATTATATATTAATATTGCGGATATTATAGCCCCGCTTCGTAAAACCCTACCCCGCCTCGACAATACCACGGCCCCCTCCCTCCCCGCCACATCAAATAATTGTTAATGGGTGAATTAATTGAGTAATTACTGAAATTAAAGATAAAATTGCAAAATTACTTTTTAGTCTGATTTTTAATTTTTTTCCTAAGTAATATAATTTTAGCTTTAGTAATTTAACATAGATTTTGATTTAAAATAGATTATATAATACAAAGTATACATTCAAGTAATTTTTTATATTTCAATAAATTGTAATATTTTAGATTTAGATACTTTAACATAATTTTTATTATACAATTATTAATATAAACATTCATTCATCTAATTTTTTAATTTTTCAATAAGTAACATCAATTTAAATTCAGTTAGTTTTTTTAATCTACAATGAATTATATAAATATAAAAAGGTAAATTTTATTTTGCCCCTCCGAACTATAGCCATTTTTACACTTTACCACCTAAACTTTTTTTTGTTACAAAATGCCATCTCAAGTTTGCGAATTTTACACTTACCCATATTTCACCGGTTTTCGGCCACTTTTGCCACGGAAAATTGGCACATGCACACATGTTATTTAAGGGCATTATCGTCATTTTTTTGTCAGCCTATTTCTAAATAAATCTTTCTCTCTAAACAATATTTTTTACTCTTCCTCTCTAAAATCTATCTCAAACGGTATCCTTCTCTCTAAATTGGCATGGATGAAATCTGTCATTGTGGAAGAAATACAACACGAAGGACATCATGGACTGATTTGAATCCCGGGAGAAGTACACGGCTTGTGCAAAATTCCGGGTAAATTTCTAGCTTATAAATCTTTGAAGACTAAATTTATAAATCTTCTTTATTTCTAAATGGGTTTGTAAAATTTTAAACTGAATTTTATTTTTTTACTAAAAAAAGGATGTATTTCTCAAAAACATAAACCAAATTGAAGAATTTGTGGCAAAATTTGATTTTCAACAATGTAGCTAAAAACCCTAAAATTTCTAATTTTGCACTTTAAATTCTTGAAAGGTTTGAAAATTTTTAATTGTGTGTATGTTTTTACGTTGTAGGAAAGTGGAGGTTGCAATTATTTTGTATGGATTGATCCCCCCATGTGCACCAGGGCCCGTCAGATTATACCTGGATTGCTTCGAAGAGTTAATCGCTTGAAGATGAGGTGAAAAGGCAAAATCAAGGCAGAAATGGTTATGGGTTGCATTAGTAGTATCTTGGGTGGTTGTAATTAGGAATATCTTAAGTTAAATGGTTGTGTAAGGGGGTTGTCGAATATGTCGATATTCCAATTTTCAATGTAATGTGGTTGTGGAATATTTATGAAATGGTTATGTGATGACATTTGTTCATTTTGGTACCTTAATTCTAGAAGAATGAAATCATAAGACAGGTGAAATGCAAAAGAAAAC
Source organism: Sesamum angolense (assembly GCA_034509725.1). Taxonomy (NCBI): domain Eukaryota; kingdom Viridiplantae; phylum Streptophyta; class Magnoliopsida; order Lamiales; family Pedaliaceae; genus Sesamum; species Sesamum angolense. Next base: position 13,013,010 of record JACGWL010000013.1, read on the forward strand.
CAGCCTGTTAACATTTCATCAATAAAATGGGCCAAAATGCCAATCCTGTCCACAACCTTGGCAATTCAAAGTTACATTAACAAAAAATAAAGTGAGTGTTCAAGCACTCTAGACAAGCTAATTTGAAGCCAATAAAGTTCCAAAAGCACAGTTTTTTAGTTGCATTCATTGTTGTCTACATACAGGGGTTTCTTCTTCTTCTGATGTTGTAGCAATCTTGTCAAATGTTTGAGTCCCCTTAAACAAGCTGAATCTGGTTGAATTTGAAGTATTGCTTCCAGTTGGTCTCCATAGAGGTCTAAGCAGGCTATTATTGATTGAGCTTTGAGTGAGTATCATGGCATCAATCCCTTCTTTAGTTGTTGCTTGAGTGGCCTCAGTGGCAACAGACTTGCCTTTTGTGTGAATCAAAAGATTTTTTCTTACCTAATAACAAAAAAAAAAAAAACCACTTTGTAAGGTACATAAATAAATTTTTTGAATCCTTGCAAATGTAATTTGAATAGACACTTACCTCTAATTTTTTTCTAGGATTCTCAATGATCTTAGCCTTGCCTTTTTTGGTTGCTTTGTCTTTGTCCTATCAATTAAGCATGAACAATTACAAATTACCAATTTGACCAACCATAACAATTTCACAACAGATTAAAGCTCACCTCAACAATGGGATTTGCAGTGCTTCTAGTCAGCTTTGGTGGTACAAAATTCACTTTTTTTGGTTTTTCAGACTTCTTCATAGCATTGACTCTTGTCACTCTAGTGGGCTGGTCATAGTTGAGCTCCTTGTCACTCTAGTGGGGCTGGTGACAATATTGCTCCTTGAAGTACTTCTTGTCACTCTGGTGGGACTGATGACATCTGGTTCCTTTTCTGGTGTGGGTGTCTTCCTTTTCCTACCCTGCACACTCAATAGAAAACACATATATGAATTAAGAAGACATTTAAATGTATGAATCAAGAAGACAGTAATTAAACTTGAAATTGATCAAACCTTTTTAACATTTGATCTTCTATCAGGATCTGCTGCGGAACATCCATACTCTCTTCAGTTGACTTCTTATTCAATTGACACCCTCTTGCATTATGGTTAGGTTGGTGGCACAATGAGCATTTCATGGTAAACCTTTTTTACCCAACTTTCCTGACTTCTTCACATGCTTTTCTTTATCTTTGACTTCATCAGGGTCTTTCTTTCTTGCATGTCTCTTAGGCCCCCTGGTAGGTTCTCACATTTTGGAGGTATCAATGGGGAAAGTCAACCTTTGGCCACATATCCATGTCATTCAGTGTGCCCATCAACTGACTGTAAGTGTTTATGAATGTTTCTTTTTTGTAACACTCATGTACATATTCCTCAGGTATGTGGCCCATATAATACATGCCACATATTGCATGTGGACATGGAATGCCAGTAAGATCCCACCTTCTGCAGCTACAAGTTTTATCTCCCAAATGCAGTCTAAATCTGGTACCATAGGCAGATTCAATTTCAAATTCATCTTTTCCATTCCAGTGGGCAATGAACTCCATCGACTTCTTTTTCATATCTTCAAGTATTTTAGCTATATTTGGACACAAATCACCTGTGTGTTTCATCATTTGATCCCTCCTCATATGGACCCTCTTCATCAGAATAAGTCTGATTGTTTCCAGCATATCAACAATATGTTTTGATCTAGCCCTCAACACCATGTGGTTGAAACTCTCAGACATGTTGTTCAATAAAATGTCACTTTTACAGTGGGTGCTAAAGTGACTCTTAGACCAATGGGTAGCTGGTCTTTGCATCAACCATTCATAAGCAGCTGTGTTCCTGGTCCTCATGTCATTCATTGCTCTTTCAAAATCAGCCATCTTAGTGGCCCTAGCAGCTCTCCACAGTATGTCTTTTAGAGCCATGCCTTTATGTGTGTTTTTGAAATTCTTATAAAGATGCATGACACAAAACCTATGTTCACAACCAGGCAACAATTGGTCTACTGCATCAATTAAACCCTTTTGTTTATCTGACATTATTGTCCAACCATAACTGTGTGTTATGTTCAAGTCTTGGACAAGCATTTCTAAGAACCACAACCAGCTTTTTTTCTTTTCTTTCTCAACAACTGCATAAGCAAATGGGTATATACAGTTGTTTGCATCAATCCCAACAGCACTTAAAAGAATCCCACCAACACTACTTTTAAGATGACAACCATCCAAGCAAATGATTGGTCTACAACCCATTAGAAATCCTTGCTTCAGTGCACCCCAACATATGTACAACCTTTTGAATTGTGGCAAGCCCCCAACCAATTTACTTTTGATCTTCACAGTTGTACCTGGATTAGAATTTCTTATTTCTTTTGCATATGACCACAACATTGCATATTGTTCACCATCAGTCCCACCACCCATTTTCTCAACCCTTTTCTTTGTCCTGTAGTTACTTTTGTTGAACAACAATTTATTTTCTTTTTGCATGATTGTCAACATTGAATCAACTGGCCATTTAGGATCACTCCAAATTTTATCCTTGTATCTATCTGCAAGCCATTTAGCATTTGCATGTGACACTCTCTGTTTTCTAGGACACTGATGTGTTCCATTAAATGTTTTCACCTGCATTGTGTCTTCATTTTGCACTTTTGAAGCATAAATAAGCCAAGGACATGTCTCATGTTTACATTTTGCCTGCACTTTATGCCTATCATTTATGGTAAATGTTACATCTCTTCCATTAACTATGGAGTGTTGTCTTATAGCTTGTCTCAATGTGGTGGTGTCAGAAAAACACATACCCAATTCAAATTTTGGATCTTCTACATCTATTCTTTTATTGAAAATAGGATGACCATGATGTGTGCTCTGTGTCCCATCACTAAACTGACTCCCCAACTCACTTGTCTTGTTCAACATTGATAGAATTATTAAAATGAAATCCCCTCCACTCCAAATCTGGATCTATGTTTGAGTCAAACATTATATCATCATCAGACAATTCAAACTCACTATCAACTAGTCTGTCAGAAAAATCAGAATCCTCCCCAACTGATTGCTCATCCCCATCATCACTACTCTGTTTGTTATCAATTGAGGGTTGTTCTACACTGTGTTCTTCCTCCCCTTCTTTGTTATCAATATGTTCTGGTTCTCCCACAGATTCATTTTCAATCAGATTTTCATTCACTTTTTGCTTTTCTACAAACACCCCAACCATTCTGTTTTCATCAACAAAATTTACCAAATTTATAGCATCTAAGTCATTATGCATTTGATGTAAATTTTGGCAATCATTCAACCCACCAACGCTGTAATGAAAAACCAACACCCCTTCTGCTCCTACCTCGGTAGCCATATTGTTTATTTCAATCATTGATATTTCATCTGGATCACAAAAGTCTATATGGTTTATCTTTCCACCTAAGTAAACTGTAGACCCTAAATTAATAAACTCTCCAGAATGATGCATTCTTATAGTGAATTTCTCGTTTCCAGGACCTGGTAGGATAGAAAAAACAATAAACAAAATTTCTTTTACTACAGTATTATATACATCAAACACGTGGGAAAATGACAGGGGACAAGCACAAAACACAACCTCATAAAGCGAATAAAAAATTCATCAAACATAACAAATAATTCAAAGTGGGACAACATATGTTCACACTGTCTACAAACAAAATACGACAACATAATGGGACCAATGGTGGTCCACTCAATATTTAATCACAAAACAACAACACCCAGTACATATTCACACGAAATTTCAGAAAACAAGCAAGCTTTTAGTTCGCATTTTAAGAAAGCAACAAACTTTAAGCTTTGTAATTTCAGAAAATAACTTACCGTAGTCGGGACAAGGTCGACCATATGCCAAACCAGAGCCATCCTCATCTCGAACCTTCCACACCATTCTTCGCAGCCTAAATCTAGCAACAATCGATGCAAGCTTTCAGGGATTTAAGGGTTTAGGGTTGTGTGAGATTTAGGATTTTTGGGGAAGAAGAAGACTTCTCTCTCTGTTGTCGATTTAGGGCTGAGAACTCATCACTTTTCTCCACCAGAAAAAAAAAATCCAAATCGTTATTCTAAAACACGACTTTTAGAGGCTTTAACACACTTTTGTGTTGTTCAATTTTAGCTGCAATTTAAATTCATTTTTTTTCTTTTTAAATGACGATAATGCCCTTAAATAAGACATGTGCTGTGCATGTGCCAATTTTCCGGTGGCAAAAGTGGCCGAAAACCGGTGAAATATGGGTAAGTGTAAAATTCGCAAACTTGAGATGGCATTTTGTAACAAAAAAAAGTTTAGGTGGTAAAGTGTAAAAATGGCTATAGTTCGAAGGGCAAAATAAAATTTACCCTATAAAAAATGTATTCAACTAACTTCTTTTATGAGCAATATCAAATATCATTGTAAATTTAGGTAATTTAACATACCCTTTTTTATATCTAAAATCAATGATATAATACAGATAATACATTCAATTAATTTTTTATTTTTTGCATATCTTATATAGAGTTGGATATACATATAATTATTTAAAATTTACATATAATACCATAATTTTCTATCAATAATGTATGACATATGAATAAATAAATAATAAAAAATTATTTAACAAATAAATTGGGCCGAGTCCAACACAAAACCCGTAAGCAGACCTGGACCCGCCCCAAGCCCGCCCAACCAGGACGGGTCTGGGTTAGGGCCTCGATTGTCGCGCCTAATTGCCATGCAAGCCAATATTATTTTAGGAATACTATTTCCTTACATTTTTGCTAATCTTAAGTTACTTCTAGGGGAAAAACTAATTTGAATTAATAAAGGGATAATTACACTTCTCTCCTTTGAGATTTTGTGTATTATACTTAAATCTTCTGTGATTTAGAAAATTACATCTAGCAATCATGAGGTTTGTTTCTGTCAAACATATAAATTCCTTCATTAGTCAAAATTCACTAAATTTGCTGATATTAACAAAAAATAATTGAATGAAAATTGATATTTACCCCGATTGACTTATTACTAACTTATTGTAGTCAAATAATTTTTTTCGAATAAACTACCTTTATAATGGTGAAGATATACCTTTTCACATGGATTAATGAGCGAAGACGTATAAGGATAATTTGGTCTTAGAAAGATTTATCTAGCCTGCAATAAATCAACAATAAATCAATGAGGGTAAATATAGACTTTTTCTAATTTTTTTATTAATATCAGCAAATTTGGTGAATTTTGACTAATGTGGGGACTTATTTGTTAGATGGAAGCAAACTTCAGGGGTGCTAAATATAATTTTTTAAACCACAAGAATTTTTCGTGTAATCACACCAAACCTTAGGGGAGGGACCTTAAATAAATCCTTAGTGTCAAAATAATTCTTTTTGGCATCATGAGGTTCTATAATTAAGTTAACCATGTTTCAGTACTTGACTATTCTATACAAATTTTAAGTATTTTTATTTGTTGCAGTGTATATGTCTACGGTGTTTTTTTAACTTCTTCAAGGCATCTTCAATATAATGTCATTTTCTTTCTTTTATTTTTCTTTATGGGGTGACGGGATGAGGGTTTAGGTGAAATATATATATATATATATATATATATATATATATATATATATCTCAGTTGAAGATTTGTGTTTCAGTCTATTTACTTTACTTCCATAAATATTTTATTTGTATTAATCAGAATTATACAATTTTTTCAATTTAACAACACACAATGTCCTTTCATCTCTTATTCCAGATTACATTTATTGTTATTTTGCTTCCATAACGTTATGAAAATTTGACGCGTAAATTAAGTATACAATATTATCTAATATTAACATAAGGCCAATTAATTAGAATTCACTAGTTTAAAGCTTTTCAACAAAATTATTTTGCTATTGTTTCAATTTAACATAATATTTTAAGTTTCACACTCTTCTCTAATTTATTTAAAATTTTACTACGAAACGTAATCATATATATATCCTAGTATGTTAAGTCAGTCTTAAAATATTTAACAATTTATTAACATTGAATTATATACAGAGTCTAGAGTAATTAGGATTACTAAGTATTACATCTCAAATAAAACTTTATCCTTGTAATGAATTTTTATGGATATTGGTAATACGAACACATAAACTTTGATCAAAAGATAAAAAAAGAAGTGTAGATAAGAAAGAATTCGATATCTTTTCACAATTGAAACACAGTTATGAAACTTACTATGCACAATGTAGATATAACTGCCACTACACTGCATGAAAGAAATAATCAGAATGTGACCAAGTAAAGAAGCAGTTTGGTAGTTGGATTGAACATTTTATGTACACCACAAAATAAATCCACTTTTTACCCACACTTATAGAAGGAAAAAAGGGCACAAACCTGCTATCGTTATTAAGCTGAGTTTGTCATATGAATAAGTTACAGTTATCCGCCAGCCCTCTCGAATTATCACTCACCAACACCTGTAATCGCATTCTATTATGACTACAAATCAACTACAAAAGTGAACCTGTACACGAATAGTATGCACAAAAGACGTAGACGTTCTGCAGAAACATATGTACACTCGACATTCTGTTTACTGCTAGAATCCGCTTATCCTTCTCCTGAGGAGAGTTGCTTCATGTCAAGAAACAGATTCATAGGCCCAAAAGGTATCTGGATCAGGACTGAAGAGAGAGAAGTCTTTGACTTCTAGATTTGCTATGTTCCAATCAACAAATCGAGCTTGAACGATCTTGAACAACAGCAGAATGGTTGGCAGAAGCCACCATTTACCATCTTCCCTGCATCAGAGCAAAATTCCAAAGCAATGCATCATGAAAATCAAACATTTCAGAAAGGAAGATCAAATTTGTAGTCTGCTGAATCATTCTACATCCACTTGGCTTAAAGGAGTACCTTACGAGGATTTCCTACAAAAGAAACAAAAAAATAAAATAGAGAACTTGGGAAGTTAAACGTTCTCATGTCCTTAGATATGTTCACCCTTCAAATATAAATATGGTTGACCTGCATCTTGCTGATATGCTTGTTAAAATGATTACAACTTACTTCTGCCCTTAGTTTTTTCATAGGCACCAGCAGCAAATGACTTTGCCCATTGTCAACTCATTGCATAACATACTTTCATCTTTAGTGAGGGGTACAAAGAAAGAAGATATTCCAAACATTTTATCAAAGGGTTAAATACAAATTACCCCCCTGTGTTATACGAAATGAGCAAATTACCCCCCTGTAAAAATTTTTTTAGCAAATTACCCCCCTGTATTTGTCATAATATAGCAAATAAACCCCCCCCACGTTTTTGTGCCATTCACGCGCCTTTTTTTTGGTTTTTTTTTTTTTTTAATTTTTAGTTATGAAATTACATTTACATCCTTATTTATAACCGTTGGATCTAATTGATCTAAGGCTCAGATTTAATTAATAAGATCAATGGTCCAGATTCTACTAAAATTGATCAATGGTCTAGATTGAAAGTAATATTTAATATATATACATATATTTACATAAAATTTAATTCAAAATATATGTATAATATATTTTTATTATTTAAAAAATTAATAAATATGTTGTGTGTATATATTATATATATAGAGAGGAGAGAGAGAGAGAGGCGGAGCAGGCGGAGGAAGGCGTCGCCGGCACGGAGAAGGGGAGAAGTGGGGGCCTGTGACGGGAGGAAGGGGAAGGTGGGGGGGGGGGGGGGGGGCGGGGCAGCGACGGGAACGGGGAGGCGATTGACGAGGAAGGGGAAGGGCAAGGTTGGGGGGGGAGGGGCGTCGAGGATGGGGGGAAAGGGGGGGGACGGCGACGGGAAGGGAGAAGGGGCGGGTCGACGAAGGGGAGAAGGGCGGGACGAAGGGGAAGGGGGGCGGCGGCGACGGGAAAGGGGGAGGGCAGGTGACGGCGAAGAACGGGGGAGGGCTGGGGCGCGACTGGTTGGGGCAGTCGACGGGGAGAAGGGAAGGAGGTGGGCGGGCTGGGGCGGCGGGGAAGGGGCGGGCGACGGGGATGGCTGGGGGGGGGGGGGGGGTGCCGACGGAAGAAGGGTGGGGTGGGGTTTGGTTGTTTTTTTTTTTTTTTTTAAAAATATATATTATTATAAATATTATATATAATAATATTAATATATATTATATTTAAATATAAAATAATGTTTTATTCTTAAAAAACAATTAAAATCGCACATGAGGGGCGTGTAATGCACTTTCAGGTTCAGGGGGGTAAATTGCTTTATTGTTTAAAACACAGGGGGGTAATTTGATAATTTTGTTTTCACAGGGGGGTATTTCGCACATACCGTATATCACAGGGGGGCAGCATGCATTTTTCCCTTTTATCAAATGAAAGCCTCAGTTTCTTTAATTGTGCACCACCTACAACTTGAGAAGCCACTAAAAACCTGACATTCTTCGACAGTAGTGTGCTCTCAACTCAAACACCTCGAAATGTATTAGATGAGGATGACAATGGAACGCACCTTGAATGCCAAACATTCGCTTCTGGGTAATTCACTGAGGTAATCACATAATGAATCATGCCACAGATAAATGCCACAACCTGCAAATTTCACAAAAGACACTACCATTAGACAAGCTAATGCACCACCCAAGTCTAACTTTTAAACCTCATGTTTGTATGGAATTTCTTTTGCTTGAACATGAATTGAACAACAAAATAATTCACATGCAGAAACGATGCTCTACACTTCCAGCCCAGGTACTTTTTCATATGTTATTAGTCAAATTTGTGAAGCCCATACAACTTGTGTTTCTTGTCTCATGAGGAATACACATTATAGATACATCAATATCAGAGCAGATTGAAAATCCAGGAAGGGACCAAAATGGCATGATTCATGCTTTTGCCGAGTCACTGAAAAGGCAAGGTGGAATCTACAAGGAATTAACATATGCACCCGTTGAATAAATGAGCATCTTAAATTTATATTTTGGGAATCTAGTGACTCATTGCATCACGTAGTATACTTCTAAAACCAAGACACGTGTTGAAATACTGTCCCCAAAAATTCCAGAACCTAGAGACTTGTTGGAAGCACTCTGCCCAAAATTTCATTAGTAATTGTGATAACTTTGCTTTAGAGATAAGCTGGGACATACTGTATTGTCATCACAAATCCCTCATAATCCATCGGAACAATTTATATTGGCTCAAATAATTGTCACTCTTATAGTTTCCAAACCCAGAGAGAAAAAGGTGCACCACATTAGATCATTCATGGTCGGCTGCAAAACCTAAACCTCCCTTCAGGTTTTGGGTAGTATCCAAAACGACCTAATTTTCAAGTTAGAATTAACCCCATGACGAACAAGTGACGAAAAAGCCCTAGGGCAAACCAGGAAATAGCCTTAACCAAGTTTAACTGGAAAAACAAAGGCTGAAAACTCAAACAGTAAGAAGAGTACCACAGCCCTCTATCACTTGTTATTGGGACAAACATTGGCCCCTCGATCTCATCATCCATGAACCCCAATTTTTCATTGGAGAAACTAAAAGAAAACAGTATCCTACTTATCGTGACCGCCAATGTACCATGACGAGATGGAGATCCCACTTTACACAAACACTCTATAAGTATGTCTATCTGCAAAGAAATGCATTTCTTCAAAGTGGCAGGCCCAGCATGTTGGGTTGGATTTCATATCCCACCTCTTACCATGACGAGACAGAGATCCCACTTTTACAAACACTCTACATGTATGTCTATCTGCAAAGACATGCATTTCTTCAAAATGGCTGGCCCAGCATGGGGACTGGGTTGGATTTCATATCCCACCTAAGAGGGTGGGATAAGTAATCCGGAATCCAGCCTGCTTTTATTAGTTTGCAAAGTCAAATATTATTTTTTGAAATAAAAAAGCCAATTACATAACTGTCTTTGATCTTCCATTAGCTTCTGCTAAGGGTTTCTTGTTAATGGGGATGATGGGAGGAGAGTGGAGGTGATATCAGCGCCGGTTGAGGCAAAGGTGGTGGTTTTAGTGATGAATGAGAAGGGTTTCATTGTCTCTGTAAATAAATATGCAACATATGCAAAAATATGGAAGGGGTGAATTAGGTATTTTAGCATTTTATTCTTAATTTAATCGAATATAGAAACAATAGAATTATTCTAACACTTTTGTATCCATTTTTCAATCCCAAATAGTAAAACAAAATAATTAATCCTATCAAATCCTATCACACATTTATCAACCACTCAGTTATCCCATACCACCAAGTATCCCATACTACCAAGCAAACGAGCCTTGAAGGTAAAGTAGGGTATGTCCACCTTTCATTGGTGATGTTAGCACTTCTATCAACAGCAAGGGACATAAAGAGGAATATGTAAAATGGAGACAAATGTCAAGGCTGTGGTTGCAAGCTCGAAACATGAGGGTAGTTTGGTAATTGCGCTAAACATCAGGGAAGGATTTGGCAAGTATCCCTCATAGTTTTAGAAACCATCATCAGAATTTGCTTACAAGAAGGTTATGTTGATCAAGAAAAGATGAAAATGTGGGTCAATTACAAAAGGTGTTTGTCTAAACATATAAGCTTCTCATGGTACTTTTATCAGGACTTTGAGAAGTTATAAGATTACAAGTAGGACAAAATGCCATAAGAGGAGAAATAAAAATAGTGCGATTTCCAACATATACACACCTTTACCAAGTACAAGCAATCACAAAGGTGTTTGGCTAGACATAAACTCCTTTACCAAGCAAAAGGTTTCCCTTAATTTTATGATCTTCACAAATACCATTCATTGTTTACCACATTAGCTATAAAATTGACATATCCAACACTTCTTGGATTATATTATTAAGGTTGCTTTCATGCAATCATGATACCCTGAGCCTGTCTCACTAAATTTGTAGATCAAGGGTCAATTAGTAGAGATGTCAAGCATATTTTCAAGTGACTCAATATCCGCAGCATTCCTTCCTTTCCTTTATTGCATTCTTCTATTGATTATTTTGTTATTCTGCAGAAACTGCAATGCAATTGTCAGATGTTCATATCACATAGTAACACTTACAATTTGAGATCGAGCTAGAATTCCACAAGGCATAAACACGAGCAAGTGAAGCTCTCCTAGGCCCATTAGTAAATAAAGCATTCAAGCCTGCTGGAAAGGGAGAGAGCAATGACAGAGGAAGGATAAGAAGTACAGCAAGGAAAGCCCCAAGAGATATCCAGTAGAACATTAACAGCATAAGGAGAGTGACAAAAAGGTCAGCCAAGAGCATGACAGTAATCAAAAGCTGTACGGTGTCCTGGAACACATAAGCAAACGTCAGTAGTAATTAGTGAAAATTATTGCAACTGCATATCACAGACTTTGAGTACCTGTCGGCCAACAGGGCGGGTATTGCGCAACAACAGAGAAAACGGAAAGAGGAAGTCCCTTTTATAGCCAAGGGATTTTAAGGTAGCTTCATTTATAACACCACCATTGAATCCCCCAGTAACCTTTTTACGGGATAATACATGACTTGTGTAAGCCTGACTTTCTTCTGTGTTCTTTGAACTACTATTTTGTGGAGCTGGAGCAAAGTTCCTGATGATTGTAGACAGAAAAGTTTAGCGAGTTTAATTGAACAGTCAGACAAATGTGTCTCTGGTTGTTTTCCGATACTGCAAAAAAGGTTTCTTCTTTTACTACAGCCATGAATATCTGAAGCAAATCAGTGGAAGTACAACAAAGGAGACCAGAGAAATAACATGAGTCTAATAGTGCAGATTAGAGTAGAAAAAATAAAAGATCACAAACTACACATGAACACCTCACGATCGCACCATTTTATTAGAATACCTCAGCCTAAAAATCATTTTCTCTTTTTTAGCTTTTATAACACATTTTCAGTTAAGCAAGGCTGAATCTTGATATGGAATCATAAAGGACTACCTGGATGTTGCATTGCTGATGTCCAAATACTCAGAATGATGAAGATCATAAAGAGTATAGTCGCCAGCTACCACTAAAATTCCCAACTGATAATACCACTAGATGTGGCTTGGAACCACCCCAGCTCAATTTTAACCCCATGAAACTCAAGTTGGGGGTTTCCATGAGTTGTCAGCCAATTGATAACAGGAAGTAGAGCTGTCCGGATACATCCATGCCTAACAGTCCTCAACTGGGCATTCAAACCAGCCACCAAGCGGTTCCAGACAGTTGCAGGTACATGCTAAAAGTAGAAAGAGTTTTTTTTTTTTATGAGTAAATAATTTTTCCCAAGATAGAAGTCTATGATTCTCTAGTCCTAAGTCTTACAAAACTAATATAGGGCAAAATAGATATCCAAGTTACCTGGGCAATGAGATTTGTCAATAATGTGTCACTATAAAGATTATATGGAGACATATAACTTCCATCCCCACCAAAAATGATTCGCATGGGAAATCTCTTCTGTATACTGGTTACCATGTCTAACCGTTTCTCATCACCGCCAAGGAAAAAATCAATATAAGAACCAACAAGTCAGGTGTTGCCCCAACCTGCAAAAAATCATATATTATATCATATATATGAAGTCTGTCGAGGACTAGCATACAATAAACACTGGGGGAAAAAAATTGGAAATCTAGATATTTTCTTCAGAGTCTCCCGTTTCTCCTCCTTTGAGGCACATATGGTCAAGTTTGGTGACCAGTTGAATAGAAAAGTTCAGAGAGGGCGGGCGTCTTTCTATAGATTTTCAGGTGTATTTGATCAATTGTCTGATGGTTTCATCCACTTGTTAATCCCGCTTTCTTTCAAGAAAAGACAGTAATATAAAAGTGCAAGTAGATGTCTATAATTTTGTTGTTTACATCAGGTACTAAAAAAACACATTGTATGCGTGCTGACTCTTCATGCGTACTCTTCAAAGAAATGCATCCATGCTGCTGAGACTAGTCTCTCGTGGTAGCGGAGACATTTAAAAATATGTTTATATAGTTAATAGCAGCAGCCTATCTATCAGAGTCAGACTTTAGACAGTAAAGACAGTTTCTAAAACTTCCTCCAACATTTTCGAGAGTTTGAATTACACAATCATTTGTTAATAGAAATTAAAATTTAAAATCCAATCACGATCCTACGATAAGAACAAGAGATGTTTCTCGATCAATCCCCCCACCCGTCATTCTTCAAGAATCAGAAAGGTCCTTTTCGAATCTGGGTTCTTCTATTTCATTTTTATTTAAAATGATTTTAGTTTTTCCCTCTTTTATATATATATATATATTATATATATATATATCATTCTATTTGAGGACATATTTTGGCAGATGAACCAATAATATGACAAATATGTAGGCTATTCACACATGTAACCTAGAACATACAACCCTATAGATCAGACCATTAACTAGATTAATACACATGAATATTAGGGCAAATTACAACTACATGAGGTTTAACATAATTACGAATAACCCTCATTAATTGAAAAATTACAAATACCCCCGTCAAATAGAAAAAATTATGTAGCCCACTAGCCCCTAGACAGTTTTTAAAAAATAAAAAAACGTTTGAAACAATGTAAAAAAAATTGAGGGTGGATAAAATAAATAATCTACAGGAATATCCGTCCTGAAAATTATTTTAGAAAATTATAAAATAGATAAAATTATAATTTAGAATCCAAAAGAGCATTTTAGTCGGTTCACCACAAAAATTGGATGGAAACTAAAGGAGGCTAACGGAATGGACTCGTTGTTAGACGGACGTTAAAATCAGGGTGGGAGGCAATTGTAATTGCTCAAACAACAAATAGGTATTTGTAATTATGCCAAACCTGAGGCAAGCTGGTTGTAATTTACCCTTAGTATTATTCTAATGAAACAGACTCCATAGTGATTAAGTTATAGCTAACCTTCATTCCTTTGTACAGAGCCCGGGATCTGCAAGAGCGTAGGCAAGAATGATCATATTCAGATTTCACGAACTCCTGAAGCCGGTGAATTTTTTTTCTCCTGCGCCATTGTTTCCAGGACCAGGCACAAGGATATGCAAGGACAGAAAGTATGCTATGTACTGACCCTTCCCACCATTCATATGCAGCAACAGAGTTGATCTCGTCAATGAATCTGTTAAAAGCATCTTCATACCTGCAGCACAGAACCACAGATGACTAAAGAAAAATCGGACCATAAAGAGAAGGATGATTGATTCTGTACAATTTGTATGATTTTGTTATTTTCCAAATATCAACTTCATGATTGAATACATCCCTCAATCCAAAACAACTAAATGAATGAACAAAATGATTAATAAAAGGTTTTTATTGGAGATAGAGTGCATTTAGCAAGATTTCACACAGCTCAGGCAACTAATAAGGGAACATTTCAAATGTTTCAACTGGATCATACTTGCAGCAATATATTAAAACTCATAGACTAAAAAAGCAAACCAATTAACAGTATATTAAAACAAAATGTAACCTAATATCTTTAGCATACAGCATTACTCATTTGCACTAAGATGCGAAATTTGAAAATCAAACAGATGCTCTTACACAATCTCAAATATGCAGCAGGAGGTGAGTAGGGAAGATGCCAGGGTTCCCTGAATGTATTGGGACCCAAAATACATTCTATGTACATGACTTTGAGATTCTTCGGATTTGGCACCACGAACCTGGAAATAAACAGAGGCAATACAGACTACAGTTTGATTAGTGCATAGATGTACGTAAACTGAGCAAAGTAGGAATATGCTCACCTCAGATAAGGAAAGAAGATAGGGAAAGCGTTGATCGTCATGATGCTCGATTGAATCATCCCCATTGTAAGAGCATCCTGATCCAATCAATTTTTTAATAGTACTTAGAATCAGAGCTAGGAGCATGACAACACACAATAATAGAAAAGCAAATGGCCAGGGGCCCCCAAATGTATATATCAGCTCCTCAAAAGGTGTATAGCACTTCGGCGTCCTGTATTTGTCAGATATACATTTATATGGACAATTTGACTGAGTGACTCCACCTGCAGCAATCGGCCCCATGAGTAAAAAGTAGATTTACAAATGGTAGAACTAATAAGTAGTATGAAAATTTCCACATATCAATCATAATACCTCTTACATAAACAAAATTAGCACGAGCAGGAAGGTGCTCAAGGGAACAAGGCTTGCAAAGATTTGGATCAGATCCTTCATCATCTTTATACGTTCCAACAGGACACTCCTACAAGACATCCCATGGATAGAGACGTTCAGAAACCAGAAAGTCAGAATTAAAAATATTCCTACTGTAAGCAATGCAGTTGGCAGGCATCATCAACAAATGTGCTATGTATAATTGAACAAGTCAACAATGGAAGATTTATTTCCAGCAGAGTTAATTAAAAATGATTTGCTTTAACAAAGCCATAAATGTGCTGATAATTTTGTCATGTATACACTATACAAATTAACCTGAGTTCCAATACTCCTGCTTAGGTACAAAACCATTCACTTCTATGACGCTCCAGACAGACTCAAAAAGGAAAGAAAGATGCCTACAGGTACAAAACCATTCACCTTCTAATTATCTCTGGTGTATAAGCACTTCTTTCAGTTATAAGTTAAACTTACCTTGCATGAATAAGAATAAAGGGAAGATCCTCACACCAGACTGGAGAATCCGAAGGAGAATTATAGATTCTAAACTAAGAAACAAGACATAGGCTATGGTCCTATCCTAACTAATAAGTAGAATCACAAGTCAAAAAGAGAAAGGCCACTACATTAGGAACCTGCCTTTTATTTTTTATTTTTTATTCTTCTCTTTTTGTTCCTTTAGTTTCTCTCCTTTCTTATTTGGTCCTTTCTTCTTTTGATATGAATACAACTAATCAAAAGCTAGAGGAGAAGATAAGGAGTACACAGAACATACTGTACAGAATGTACCATACAGGCCTTTCGGGCACTTCTTTCCAGTTATTGTGCCCTTCTCCCCGTGAAGACCATTTCCACTCCCAGCGCCTCCACTGCACAATAACAGAGAGAAAGCAACTAAGATGCTAATAATATGCACTTTTATAGCAAAGCTTTACTATATCTGCTTTTGCCATCATTCTGCCACAGCTTACTAAAGTGGTAAAGAATAGTGGCATCGACATTGAAAATTAGATAATTATCCAGAAAGTTGAGAAGTACATAGTAAAGGTAAATAGAGTCTCCATCACATCCTTACAGGATATAGTGAAACAAAAAACATCAAAGACTATGGATAGAGTTTTCATCAGGTTGACCGGAAGAGAAGGAACAAACACACACGAGATTCCTTTCTCTCAATTTGATTCAATAATTACATGTTAAAAGAAATAGAAAACCAGATTTTCATAATCTATTTTGCGCTATTTATTTGCCAGCCCTTTTTAGGTTTCCCCTTGGTGGTAGGACATGGTTCGTGGTTTTTTAATTTCAAAAGGCTTGAAAAATTTAAATGCCCCTAATTAAATAGTGAGATCACTATCAAGATGCACCATTACCAAAAATAAAATTTAGCCCAACGGTAATAGTCATTGTTGAAAATCCGAAAATATATTAACACTGACTCGAAGCAGTCAGAAATAAGAATGAATTAATTAAAACATAATTGAGGCCTGTACCGAACTGGACAGAATTAACCGACTATGCATCCAGATAAGAACATAACCTATGTTTTAAGTTATATGCACCGAGAATGGGAGGTTGAAAAATTTTAATTTATTTGACCAAATTTGAAATAAAGGGCACAGAAGGGGTGTAGCCTTTTATATTGAGGCACCCTTAGCTGGAATTAAAGGGCACAGAGGATGTTGGACAGCTTCCAATTTAATTACGCCTACCATATGCATTAAAAAATACATTGTTTGAAAATTATTCCAATAATGTGTGCTAGGGAAGAAGAAACCAGGGATAACATGACTGATAAAATGAATGCAAAGATAAATTGAATATAACTAGGAGTCAAAGAGGCCTGATTATCTTCAAAAAAAAAAAACCATACCAATGATGAAGTGATATAATGAAATACAAAAAGACTGAAGATCATAAAAAAGATAATTTGCTGTGACAATTAGTGTTAAATATTCCGAAGACCTGCACATAGCATTCTCTCTCAAAATAACTCTATAAGTGATCCATGTAAACGCAGCTTATATTGTCATAAAATCTTACTACAATGATGCACCATCAACAAAAGAGAATGTGGAACATATTCCATCCCAGTAGCTAGCATTGATCCAATGAAAATGAATTCTATCCACCCCCCACCACCCACCACCCATTGAACCGCCAAAGCCTCCTACAACAGATAAAGTGAAGTCTCGCATGCACGTGTTGAAAGAAAAAGAAAGGAGAGTCCCTCCCAGAACCTCCAACAAGCTCATATGAGTAGGTATAGTTTACCATTGACTATTAACTATGCCTATAACACACTTTGGCATCAGCGGCTGATTAACAATAACCTAATAATATATAATCCAAATGCTCTATGAAGCTAGCAATTGTTCCTTGTTTATTCCAATCCACTAGCCAATAATTTTTATTGGAGATGTGTCAGGATTACATTTTAATTATATACATCGTTATCAAAACAAATCAAGAACTTAAAATCAATAATCTCTTATTTTCATACTCCTCTAAGAAATAAATTATTTTAAATAACTCACAGAAAAAAATATCCTCCGATTAAAAAACCTTTAGATTTGAGTTTACGTAATGTGCACAACAAACCTATAAAACTCCATTCGTATACTTTAATTTCTAATGCCATTTTAAAGAAATCTTAACATGAGTCAATAAAACTATTGTCATATCTGTAAACACCCTAAGCTGCTATATTAATATAGAGTAATTTTCTCTTGTCAGAATATGTAATTGACTACGTAAAACTAATAATTAAAAGCAACAGCTAGAGCACTCATTTTTCTTGAAAATTAAACTGCGAGATCTCATAAAAATGCCTAACCTTCATTCCACCCCAGCCACATACCAGCAGACTCATTAGGACTTGCGTTCCGCTACCAACTCACAAGGAGATAGCACTGCAATATTCACGACCACTTCACTCAGACATCCCATTGAAAATCAGATCCCCCTCTACCTCCATGCCAGCACAGCACCAGTCCATTTGGTTAATTTCCCCTGCCAACCAGTCCTGCAACTGAAAATCATGACATTTAGAACTTTCAGAAAGATCAATCGTATAGAAACCAACCATGCAAAAGAGATTTATGCGAGAAGATCTCATAAAGCTCAAAGCAGTAAAATCCCTCAACGAGAAAGGCATTAAATTTAAAAAGCAGAGATGAGCCACTTGGATTAGCTAAAAGAATAGCTAATGCTTCCAATTTAAAAGTAAATATTGCATTTAACGAGAGTTGTGATGCGAGCCATGACAAGATTGTGCAAAATACAAGGACATTCGACAAAATTATGTTCAAAACTATTACAATGGTTCTAAATTACTAGTTAGAACTATTTGGGACCAAGATGTCTGTGAGACTCTTCAACAGATTATGTTCAAAATATTCATGAATCTAATACTTCTGTTAGAGCTTAAGACATGGACGCAGTGTCTAGGACAGTCCAGTTCATGTAGTATATAGTGTGATTGTTAGGAACATCCAAACAGTATTTGCTTTTATTTAAGCCTTTTAACAGTATTAATGAATCAGAGTCTGAATTTGTTGAGCATTATTAAAGTCCGTCTTCATATTAATGGTATATCTCGATCAAAACAAATTATATGAGCTTTTCGTTTCGAAACAAATAACGTAAAATGACAGTTTTAACACACTTCGTGTTTGTTGAAAAAAGCTATATAAAATCCCACCTGTGATTATTTAAAGTTATGATTCTATAAAAACCCGCGCGCTGTGTTTCTATAAACTCAGCTCCGATAAAACCCCCATTACATGTATAGACAAACGCGATAACGTGAAAACACCCCATGTTAAAGCGCTTAAATCTCTTGGGCCTTGATTTTTTAATGCTGAATTATGAACATTCTAATATTGAGTCATTAATATGAGTGAGCAATATAGATACCCAATTGTATCAAAATAATATCATATAATATTCATCAAATTTACCTTATTAATAATTTTTCTTCTTTTTGTGCTTTTATTTACGCATTCTCCTCTAAAATAATTATACAAATATTTAAGTTTAATATGTGAAAAGATAGACATATGAGATATTATATATTTAACAGGATATATATATATAATTAAAATATCTGACTTGTGTTTCTTCTCATCACAAATATAAAATATTAACTTTAAATTTTTAAATTAATGTATTAAACATTGAATATCTCTAAAACTTCGTTGTATTAATTTATTTTATAGAAATTATTTCTCAATCTCTAATTACTATTGATATAAAATTATAATATTGTTTTAGATATTTAAATTCAAAAATTTAAAAATTTTATATCTTAATTAATTATATGTGTCTAAAAATTCTATTTTTAATTAAAGTAAAATATATCTATTTAATCATAAATTTAAGTCAATCGATAATAATTTAAAAATTATTTATTATCAAGTAATTATATATTTAATAATTGATAAATATAACTAAATTAAATTATTCTAGATTAACCTAAATATACTAGATAATCTTGAACTAATACTTAAATCTAAAATTTTAAACTAATACTTATAAAAATAAAGATAAATGTTGGTTGGCGAAATACTTAAGCATCGTCTCAGGCCAGACCGAATGGCGATCCGCCCGCGCACATTTTGGCCCATTTACTTCTAAATCTTTTATCTTAAAATAATTAGTCTTGTACAATATTAGCTCATTTCGTGGCGACAAAATCTGATTTGTGGAGGACGTGACTAGTCTCGACTTTCTCCCACTCCACACCCTCCAAATCGTCCTATAGTCGCCCCCGGCTTTCCGTTGCCCAGCCTCCCATTCTGCGGTATATCCAGTACGAGTGTGCGGGGGAGTTCAGTGGTAGCAAAGAGGTATAGAGGAATCGAAAGCGCTGAGAAGAAGGGATGGCCCTAGGATTTGAGGCCGCGGGTGCTGCAACAAGTTAAAATTAATTACAACTGAAAGGACAAGGTGCCGGGGCATTGAGTGAGTTAGTTTTTTTTTTTTACTGTAATAATTTTTTTTTCCTATCATTTTAAATTATTTAATTATTAAAATATATAAATTAAATAATTTGTTGAATCCAAACTTTCATTTTTGAAAATCTAACGGTTGAGATTAATTCATTAGATCTAACGGTCATTATTTGATCAAGAAGATCCAACAGTTACTAAAATAAAAAATAATATTTATTAAATAGGTATAACGGTCATTTTGTTAAAAAAACGCCGTTAGTTATATTTAACGGAAAGGGGAGATTGAGTTACATTTAAAAAACACAGGGGGGTTTCTAGCCTATTTTTTAAAACAGAGGTGGGTTTTAGCGAACTTTTTAAAACACACGGGGGTTTTTATGCATTTTAGCCAAACAAATAACCTATATAATGCTTTTAGTGCGGGGTAATAGCCAATATTTATCACCTCTACGTTAGACCTCAACAACCCCATGATCAATCATTCATATTAGAAATTGTGATAACCTAATTCTGATGCAGTTATCATGCCATCAGTGTCTACAATGACAGTCCTTGCCCTGTGGATGTGAACAATACTTCCCTTAATAACTCCATTCACCAGAAATATCCTCAACACGACAGACCTGTCCAAGACACAACAGTAGCATTAGCTGTAAGATTTCTATATATAATACATCCACAAGAATTCAATTATAGAATGTTTGTGTTAGAAATAAAAGCAAGGAAAAGAGAGAAATCTGGATGTTTAAACATATCTACAAAAGGTCCTTCACACTTATTAGCCATAGCATGATCATTCAAGCAGAAGGTGAAGAAAAAGCCGTTGAACCTGGATAAGTTCAACTATTAATGATAAGGATATAGTCATATGCAGCCACAAGAGAGGTTCCACATGAAAGCTCATGATGCAAAAACATCCACAGGATTTTTAATCTATAGTCCAAAGGCTTTGCACAGATCCATATGAAATTAAATGCCAATGTAAAATTATGTGGATGGTTATTCGAAGTCCACATGGTACTTGCAGACAAGAAGGTAAAGTGCACACAGTACACGGTACAGATATCTTCACTTACTTGCATAGGAAGACATGTGTAAATTCACATGACAATCATCAGGGATTATCAGATCCAGTTGGGCAGTTGGACTTTCTCACAAATGATACTAGTCCACTTATCCTTTGATTATACTCAGGTAAGAAAAGAAGACATCGTGACTTTGTCCATTATCAACAAAAAGAAATGAACCTGAAAAAATAGTACTTACTAACCGATCTTAAATTTCATTCGAAGTTTTGCTACAACCACAACACTTTAGCTTTCCTCTCAATACTTCCAACGTGAAAAACATACGTTATTATATTGTAAAGATACTCTGGGCCAACCTATAGTCAACAATCACAATTTTTTTGAGGGTAAGATAAAGAAGTAGCCTTTGGTATCTATCTCATCACAAAAGTTAAGGTTCAGAAGAATTAAAAACAAACCTGTACGAAATTAACCCAATATCAAAAGTTCAATAATTTAAATATTGTTACCAAATAAAACATATAAACCAGCTCGTCTAGAAATCAACTTCCTGTTATCTTGTCCCGGTTGCTTGAACCCAATTATTTTTACACCATCCTACCATTTATTAGCAATAAATATATCCTACATGATATATATTAATCTAGTATTTGTAAGTATAAAAAAAGGGAAAAAAAACAATTACTATAAATTCTTCAATGAAAGGAAAATGGGAATGACCTAACCAATTAGAAAGCTCTTCCCCGCCCGCCAGTTTGTTATATTGACATCTGGATACCAGCCAGTATTCCGTTCCCATCGTTTCCAAAGAAAACGAGACCTAATTGGTGAGAAAAACGATCAAGAATGTTAGCAATTCATTTAGAACCCACACTTTGATACCCTATAATAATCATTTCATGTATATCTAAGCGATTGTAGGTCTTAAGTGAAATTATTGAAGATGCGTCTTCCACATACAATGGAAATGTCCGTATACAACTTTCCACGTTGCTTATTGTCGAAACTTGCTCTTTAAGTGTATTTATCCCAGTTACAATTTCTATACAATTATACTTAAATATTTCATATATAATGTCAATGAAAAATAATGAATAGAAACAGTTGTAGAGTTGTAAAGAGCATAACACAAACCACAAATTTATTAGTGTCCCTTTGGGAATCTACTATTGTGTACTTCATAAAGAATATCGATATGGAATTTATAGTATTCAGACTAAATTTTTTAATAGATTCATTTAATAATATCTAATATAATTCTTACATTAAAACTATATTAAAAACATTAATAGTAGAACACCAGTGCCGGTACTCTTGTCCATTATTGTATATTGCATCAACACCACTGACGCCAAGTATAGCTTTAAAAATCACTCAGTGTTTCTCATATAGAAACCAAAATATTAGCAATTGAACTGTATTAACACAACAAATTGCTTTTCATGGCCCAATCCTTATCGAGAATTGTTAAGTTTGGTGCAGAGAAAATCTAGAGCCTACCATATCTTAAATCAATCTCATAAAATTCTGACAATTAATTTTAGCTTAGACATTTGAGAAATCCTTTGCCTCTCACCTTTAAGAAACACACAAGATTTTAGACTTCGAAAGTGAAGAGGACGTTAGTCTACAATATACATTGATTTCCTTCACTCATTCAACTTTGGATTTATTTGTGTTAATTTCATAAACACATGATAGTAACATTTTCGAACATATATATCTCTAAAAAGTAAGACACCAAAATAATACACTCACCAGCACAAAACAAGATAATTCTTTTAAGTGAGAAAAAACGTCTTATAAAAGTGTAAGTAAACTGAATTAATTCTAACAATAACGTTCTTCATGAATAGATGAGATAATCATCAGAGAATGTAGAGCGAATAGCCAATATTACGCACATCTTTTTTCCTACGACAGCCAGGAGCAGCAATTCGAGTTACTTACTCAAATTTTATCTTAAACTTAAAGGGCATCCAAACATTCCATATAGAAACATTGAATCGCGAAACAGTAATACACACAAAAAAGTTTTGACTCCCACAGCTAGTGAAACTATATTCTAAGATTCAACTACAACACTAGAAACGTCTATCTAGGCGTTTGAACTTTAAAATTGAAAAGAAAATATTCTAAAATATGAAAGACATAAATTTATAATTTGAAACAAACATATAAATAAGGTGTTAGAAGAATTACACGCATCGTAATCGAGGTTTACCGTTAGTAGAGTAATGATGTCTCACACTTAATAAAATACATAATAATCAGACAAGCAAAGTGATAGTTGCATAATCAGTTAAAGAGAATTGTGGACGTATAACCTCAAGTATTATCTGACAGTACATCCATTTAAAGCAAAGATAAATTAAAAATCAAGATCCATACATTATATTCTCGATATCCTAACGCTTAATTCTCACTCATACTTACAAGCAATCTTCAAGCAGTATATATCATATGTCAAACACATGAAGAACATTTTTCTCGTTGAAGATTACAAGTAATCCAGCAGCTTGAGTGTGAATTGAGTATAACGTAAGAACTCAAAAACATCTCAATTGAATCCACAGAGTGCAAATAGGAGCAACAAACGTCCATCTAAACCAGAATAAGATTAATCTCCGATATATCAGAGTATATGTGCCGTAATCTCTTATTCCTAGATGGGCAATTTTGCTCAGATTCTCTCATATGTGTCTTATAGAATATGCAAATAAAATAATGAACATGAAATCAATGTATCTCATATCAAATGTTATAATAATTGACCCAGCTAATTGCAGCTAAGAGATAGTCAACGTATACGAAATCGAAACACTAATTTCATCGCTTGCCTATGAGTGCTCAAATCCACATGGACAATAAAATTTAGTGCATAGCTTATTTTAATAAGTTGATATAAAATATATATATATATAGCACAAAAAATGATATATTGCTTTATTGGGAGCAATATCAAGTGTCATACTTAGACTTTTATCTCACTTACATTAAGGCTCAAACTTAAGATATATACACTCTCGAGCTTCATTTTGTGGAATTATGAAGCTATATGTAATACAGATACAGAAGACTCAATTGATATGTTAGTGTATCTGTCAGTAGTGTAAGAGTAGATACCACCATATTTGCTACTTTATGGAACATGCCTCTATAAATTAAACTCTCACTCAAGTGGTCCATTGACCAAGAAGAAAAGCAATTTGAACTTTTGACAGTTTCACATGTCGATATACAGTCAAGGGTACCAAGACCTGTTCAATACATGATACATGTTGGATGTTGACAGTAAAGAGCAAGTTACAACTACTAGTAAATTAGTCTGAAAATCAATAATGTGTTTCCAAGGTGCAGCACTCAAGAAAGCCATTAAGATTCCAGAGCCAGATTAGTGAGTCACGTTTCTATGCGTAATTAAAACCTGGACTAGTGGATGTTACTGCTGTGTGTACCTATTATAATTACATTGGTGCTACGTGGTCTATACTCACTAATTCCTCTGTAACTGTCCTAAAATATATACGAATAAATAGAGCAGTCAATAAGAACCCAAATCCGACCGAATTACCACAATTACTTCTTAGGCTAACAGCTCGGCAGTGTTTGGCTAAAGACTTTCGATGAGATAGATATTTGCCCGAAGAATATACTATCATACGACCCCTGGGGTGGTCAAGTCAACACAATCCATCGAAGACTCTGTAATATATCTCCATTTTTCATCCTATTTTTTTTTTTATATAATTTTATGTTCGCACCAGCAATTCTATGTAAGAAAAAAATAAATTACCAATAATCGGAACTAAATCACTAAATCTAAAAATATAACCCGTGCTTGAAATTCGTCCATGAAGAAAGAATGATTCGAACATTTCCATCTGTCGAACCCCTATAAATTCCCGAGTTTGAACATAAGTAACCTCATGAAAAGAAAATAATGTTCACTTAATACAGATATCTCCTGCTAGATACCATTTTTTCGTTATTTATGATTCTATATACTCTATGCTGCTTTCGGTAGAGAAAGATATATCAC
This sequence comes from Sesamum angolense, assembly GCA_034509725.1. Lineage (NCBI taxonomy): Eukaryota > Viridiplantae > Streptophyta > Magnoliopsida > Lamiales > Pedaliaceae > Sesamum > Sesamum angolense. Next base: position 13,038,132 of record JACGWL010000013.1, read on the forward strand.
TCTCACAGCACGAATCCCACGACCCAGAACTTCAATGTCTCCCTTTTCCTATATATCTTATCAGAATGTTCCATCTAATCGTGTTTTGTGCGTAATGTGTGCCATACATCATTCACCAACTTGACTTGACGCTGGTGTAATTACCCGAGTATTCCCTAGAGTCTAATGGGCATCACTTATTCGAATCATAATGACAAGAATTAACAACCATGCTCCGACAACAAATTTAAAGCAAGTGCGCTCTAAAATTAATAAGATTTAGTATATGAATTACTAAGATTAAATCCTCAACACATTATCGCATCTATGATCATTCAAAATAATGCCCTTGAAACAATAAGCACCTCATGTAGTCAAAACTCACTAAATTACTGGGGTATATCCTCATATAATCACGCAAAAAAAATCTGTGTCAGGCTTCGAATTGATATTTTAATGAAACAAAAACAATTTAACATAATAGTTGTCCCATTGCTGCATCGAGTTGGCGAGAACCCTACCTCAAGTAGACTTGGAAATTGTACGACTTATACTGGTCTTGGCACTTTTGTGGTGAATTTATTATCAGATTAACGTTAATTTCTAATCAAGGGCATAAAAAGTAATTTTGTTCATTTATCACGAAAATTATCTAACAAAACTAAACAATAAGCTACCTACCGCAATTTTTATATTCATCATTTACACAATTGAAGTAACCATCTCATAGCATAGATTTTATAGTTTATCCTATCCCACATAATAATACATTCGGGCCCTACCAACCATTTTATGCTGCACACAAAAGTAAATAACCCCCTAACAAATTGACGACATTGTGACCAGATGGCAAATCACAGAGACTACGAGTAAAATATTATGGACCTAAAAGGATGATCATATCATTTTACCAAAATAAAAATAATTAATTTGTTTGTTGGGGCTAGCCCATATATATAGAACAAACACCTAGACCTAAAGGAGCAAGGGGCTGCGGCAGAGAAGAAAAGGAGCAACTTTGCACATAAGGCGCAGTTGCCCGAATGCAAGAACAAGCAGCACTCTGACAATAGACAATGTCGGTTGGCAACGAGTGTCCCATGGAGGGCGGCAACATACACATGCAAAAATTTGTCATTTTGATATGGATGCACATGCAGACATTTGTTTATGAGGATCTGTTTACACGTAAAAGACATCAAGTATAGAGCTCATATTCCCAACATTATACAATTATCTAAACCATGTTAACTAAAAAACAAATGCCATAAGCAATTCTTCTACCTTTATAACAGAATCATCATCAGAAGTTCCTCTGCAACAAGTTCAAATTCTGAGACTGGAAAGTCTGACAATCCAAAAATAATGCTGCTCCTATAATACAAACTTATCTGACCTCGCACCTACAAGAATAGAAAGTCCCCGAAAAGCTATAAATATTTATTCCAGCAATGAGAAAGTTCAAAGGTCAGATGTCTTTCACCACTTCGTTCCATAACAATCATGTCACATGGATACTGAGAAATGATATATATATGTATCATATATATACACAAAGAGAGAGACATATACATCCATGCCATTTATTATCATATTAAAAACATCCAAAAGTAAATTAAAATCGTGATTGTGAAAGTCAATCCAGTATAAGTAAATTAAAATGGTGATTGTGAAAATCAATCCAGTAAATTGCAATTGGGGATTGTTCAAATTCTACTATGATCAAGCACAAAGGGTTTCACAACTTGAGAAGTATCGTTTTTGCAACTTAATGTGCATTATCATATCTTTGCAGCTTGCACCTAAACCACCAGCTAGATGTCTTTGCTTGACTTAAGTGGCGTTTCAAGAGGGGTAGAATATATACAAACAAGCATATACATGCGCAAAGGCTTTTGTAAACCATTTCCTATATGCCCTCATGGATAGATAGAGGTTACAGTTGCAATTTTAAAAATATCTTTAAGTTTGGATGTCTAGAAGCATACAACACTAGAATGATTTATGATGACAAATTAAGAAAAAACTGATTTTCCAAGAACACTTACTAAGTCATGATACAAACCAGAAACCAAAGGCTCCATATGTAGCATGGTGAAGAATTTGCTTGCACAAAGATTGTACTCAGGAGTCAGGATATATATGTGGATTCTTTTATAATGCATGCTTGGATTTTCTGGTTCTGGAATAGAACTATTGATGAATATGTGAAGGCGGGAAATATTTAATTACCAACATTACTTTGTATTTTACATTTTAAATATGAATAATTTCAGAGACCAAATAACATCACATATTGCCAGCAGATAAATGATTCCATTTGTTACTAAAGTAAAACTAGGATCACATGACTGGCACTATAGCCAGATTTTCATGGATCAAGGGAATTTAAATCCAAAGAACATGAACCATGCTGCGGAGCTACTCAGTACTCTACAAGCTTAACATTCTGATTGAAGATTGACAGAATTATTAGGGGAAAAGGCCAACCACATCATATTGTTGAAGTTACTAAGAACTGCCAGAGGCAAATCGAGAACATTCCTATATATTATTTTGTGGAGATCAATTATCCTTGTGGGGTGGTACTTAGTCAAAGCAACATCTGTTCAACTGCAAAGACAGCAGTTTGGATAGGAGGTTCCTTGCCCTTACTCACAAGACTAACTTGAAGAAGGGTCGGCCACCCCTTAGACCAGAAAAAAGTGTAAACCATATATGAGCATGTACTCCCTTGATCAAGCAGTAGAATCTATCTCTCAGCACTTCATATTTCCGCTCTGATTTAGTGCTGCTTTTGCTCTTTTCCATTCATAGTCTGGGTTTTTCCCTGGGGTCTTTTAATGTTTCTATAAATATAAAAATGAATATACAAAATAATGTAAAGGTGGAGAATACACCAATTTATGGTAAAGACATCATTTGATATGATGCTTTCCTTTCTCCTATTTTATTATAAAATTGCACTGGTGCTCGACTGTTGCAGGTATCAACTTGGAATGTCCAACAACATGTACGATGAAGATAAATCAATCATATTGCTGCAATATCACTTATTTTCTCAACTCAGTATATATTATTACTATATAATGCTTATTGTTATCATTTAAATATTATGGAGAAGAACTAAAAATTTTTAAGTTTTACTAAATTCGATAAACACAAATTAACTTAATTTACACTCAAAGGCCATGTTTACTTCAGTGTATGGGATAAATGGCCCAAATAGTGAACATGTGATTATATTGTTGACTAGTTGGCAGATGATTGATTAGCAAGTACCATTATAATGTATGCCCTAAAGACCATTGACTAAAATCAATTGAGCACACATGAAGTCGCTAATTAAGAATGTGCTCTTTATTGAATAAATTTATTTAATCTTCACACCTTCCATGATTATTCAAAAGAAAGGTAGGTCATATGTTATGACATTGAAGGCGTTCTACCATATTCCACCTTATTTGTTAAGATGAAATTGGTGTCTAACTCACTACTACATTACAAAGTCTTTCAATTATGAAAGTTATAAAGTGGAAAATCTCATACCATTCACTATTAAAGAAAAAATGAATATTGAAAGAATAAAACAAAAAAGAAAATCGAAATGAAGGCTTCACTGCACAGCACTTCCAATTTTTAAATTAAAAAAGATCAAAATGGAGGAGCTACTCTAATTATTTGAAAAAATATATATGGTAATGAGAGCACACAAAATTTGAAAATAGCGCTTTTTATCATAAAATTCTAAGTGGTTTTATTATAAAAATCTTTTTAAGAGAAGCACCATTATGGTAATGAAAGCAAATAAAGTTTAAAAATAGCGCTTTAATCATAAAATTCTAAGTGGCCAATTAATTATAAAAATCTCTTTAAGAGAAGCACCATTAGGGGATGTTTTACCAAAATTACTATATACTTACAATCCTCCAGTATTTTGTAAGTTTGGTTAGTATTTTATATTTATAATAAACAGTTAAAAAGCTCTTTGACCAGGCCTGATGCTGAGAATCAAAGAATTTTCACATCCACCTTTAAGTCCCTTGAGCGGTCCTACCTCTATAAAACAGTAGATCAGTAACAATTATGTTCCCATGAATCATTAATTATGTCTATATCAACCCCCTAACCCATGGAACGAGCCTTAATTCCATATGCCCTGCTGAAAAGTGAAGGCGAAATAAGAGAGAGATAAAGAAAGAGAAATCAGAGGAATTTGGAGTATATTTTAATGAACCACAAGGGATGAAGATGGGTCTCATTTCTGTCTGGGCGAGAATGAGAGGGAAAAGGAATGTGAAGGAGAACTTTGGTGATGTAAACAAGAGAGTGGATTTGGTTTGACCTTGAACCTATTCAAGCTTCAATCAATTTCTTTTCTGTATCAGCCAATAACAGAAGGAAGCCAGTGGAGTTGGATTTACTTTTCTGTTAAGTTAGATTTGACAGACCACTTAAGTTATTCAAATTCTGATTGAGCCCAGATTTAGCTATTACAAAAGCCATAGCCTAACTTGTTTAAGTAAGTGAAATTTTTTTGTTACAATATGCCTACCATAAAAGTTCAGTATTCCATCAATAATCTTGAAATGGCATGACTATGTTATGGCGCGGTAATAGTTAATCGCACAGTTCAACCAATGACCTTTGATTGTTACCCAGTCATTTACTCATCAACGAGAAATGTGGGTTTCCAAACATTATTTCTGTCCGCATTATTAAAGGAGTGTATGTCAATACGATATCATAAACGAGGAATATAAACACACAGATTCCCCCAGGGTATATATATATATTATATATATATAATATATATATATATATATGCGCATATTTAGTCATATATAGGTTCATGTGCTTATGCAGCATTTGCCATGGGGCATGCCTTTTCAATGTGACACACATACAGAAAGTCTTTATCTGGTGTGTGTGTGTGTATCAGATAGAAGAGCTTGTGTACCTGAACTCTTGTCCAAAGGAGTGGCACCAAAACTTTTGCATTGTTCTCCACATAAACATTTGTCCATAGTGGGCTAGTAGAAAAATCCAGTAGTGGAGTTTCTGTTTCTGTTGTCACATTGTCATTGCCAACTCGTAAACTCAGTACAGATGCATCAAAGTAAGTACCTGCTGCTCCAGCATTCCAAGAACAGCCAATACTCAATCCACCTACCACAGAGAACACAAATCATCAAGGCATTTAATCCTGGCCCAAAGCTAAGGAGAAATACTGATCGGAAACTAAAGATTATATTGTCAAACTTTAAGTCAAATATGAGATTAGATGCATTCTATTTTCAAACTTTATCTTTATTTAGACTGGGCATTAAACTATAAGATGGATGAGATGAAGTTGACATAACAATAACAAATGCGATAGCATGCAACTTAAGTGATTTGAACGCCCATAGCAAGAATTCAACCACTAACAGAAGAAAACATCAAGTTTTCAAAGATTACTAGTGGATTGAAGTGACATTTTATGTTCACAATACCTATAGAAGATCATAATTAAGCATCTGAAGAGCAATAGAGCTTGGAGTAAACTCCTCTAAAATCCATTTCAATATGATCTCAAGGTACTACTGACACGCGCATTACCAGCGTATCTCAGGAGAAATAGAAGAGAAGAAAAGATTCTATTTTGATATTATGCTCCACATGCTCATGCCTGGGGGACTAGATTTAGACTCAAAACAGTAAACTGTTAGTCATCAGTCTTCCTCTATAATAAAAGAAAACAACAACAGAAATGTTAAATCATGATAGAAGAAAAATTTAGAATATACAGCAGGAGCTGATATGATTTTTAGGGTACATTTCTCTTGCCCTTAAAAACAATGAAACAACCACTGAAAGTGAGAATAACCCCTCCACATTTCATTTCCATCATTTTATCAAATTTTCCCTTAAATTGAATAAAGTCAGAATCACCTCCAATCAGAACATCAATATAATTGATAGTAATAATTGAACTGACAATTATAGCATGTTTGATACAAAGTATTGTACTAACAAAATCCTTGGTTACTCTACTAGTATCTCATTATTATTTCTCATAACTGCAAACAGATCAAAATACATATTCTTAGGATATTGAACTTAATTTGAACCCTAATTTTTAGCACAGTGACAGTGGTTAGCCAGAATTTAATGACTTAGCAAATGTTCAACAAAACCATTCAACACTAAGCTTGTTGGTCATCCAAGGTAACTAGCATATGAAATACTTAAGTCACTAATATGCTTAAATTTATTAGCAGACCTAAGAGAAAGGTTTATATGATCACGCTGTAAGAGTAAGGTGTATATGATAACAAGTGTAACTCTACCACTTACTATCTATCTTCTCATTTTCCAGTGTATTAAACAAGCCATTTTCAAGTATACTACGGCATAAGTCTCTACTTTAACTGAAAATCTAATTATTTGTAAAATATATTTGTGCGCTTAGTAATCACCTTATGTATCATATCTCAATAAGCTTGTGAAATAATTATTAATCACTTAATGTCAGACAGGGTCGTAGAAAATTTATGCCAAAATTAGGGACCAAAGTGCAATTATAATTTGGGTTCAGAATATATACTTTTGTATAATAGTAAGGAAATTGTGCTACGTTGATTTTCATGCTTATGTTGAAACCGTGATAAGGTTCATTCTCATGCTTATTTTGAAGAGGTAAAATCTAAAGTCTTATGTTTACTAGAGAAAAGGTTTAAAGGTAGTGCTGGAAATCCAAAAGAATTCTCTTAAAGAATCCTTGATTTTCCCAAATTTGGTTGTGGCTAGGTTTTACGATTTCCAATTTATTTAAACTAAAAAGATTGTCGATTCTCCCTAACTTTATGCTTCCGTAATTAATGCTAGATTCATTTAGTATTATTTTACAAAATATAGGTGGTAAACTTTCATGCTCTTCCTACAAAAGAAGAACCCAGTAGCAAGGCTGCATGCGTCTGTATTGGCTTTGATTATTTATTTCAAATGCATGTCAAAACTCTTGTTCTGTACACATAATTAAATATAGGGATAATTACACTCCCCTTCCCTGAGAATTAGTGTAATTACACGTCGACACCTTGTAGTTTGGGAAATTACATCTAGGGGGTTTGCTTTCATCTAACAAATAAGTCCCTCCGTTGGTTATAATTCACCGAATTGTTCATATTAACAAAAAAAAAAATCAGACAAAAATCCAATTGAATTATTACTGACTTATTGCAACTCAAAAAACAAAATTTGTGACCAAATTACCCTCATATGCCTTCACGCGTTAATGCATGTGAGAGGTATATCTTCATAAGCGTAGTTTAGTCTAAAAAAAATTATTCAACCGTGAGTAATATGTCAAACGAGGCAACGTAGTTAAAGGCGCGCGCCATGGCGCGAGGCACGAGAGGCGCAACCCTCGGGCCATTCACGACTTGTGGCGCGGGCCTTTGCTCAGGCGCTGCCATGGCGCACGCCTGTGCACCACTCGGCCTGCCAGAGCACACCTTTGTAAGCCCACGCCTTTTTAGGCCTGGGCCCATCAAAAAAAAAAAACCTAATTAACTAAGTGAAGTCAGTCACCATCAGCATAAATAAATAGTCTGCTGCTGCATACATGATAATTCCAACTCGAGCACAAGTTACAAAATGACTGTTCGTCTCCTCTTCTTCTTCCTGCCACGGCTGTTCCACTGTTGCGCTGTTGTGCCGGTCCCCTGTTTCTTTTCTGGTTTTGTTTTTCTGTCTTTTTTTATTTCTTTAAATTTAATTTCTGAAATTATGTAATTGTTTGTAGTAACTCTATGTTCTTTACTTCTTTAATTAAGTATAAATATAAATTAAAATTATCACTTTTCATATGTTTTGTTATGTTGAATTTGTTGTTTTATGTGTCTTATTTAACTCTTTATACACTGTTCTAGTCAAAAAATACTTATTATATAAATATATATAGTATTTCTTATATTTACATTGTCCTCTGAAAAGGTGCGTGCCGCACCGTGCACCATGCACCATGGCTCCAGGGCTCATGGCGCCATTGTGCGCCATGCGCCACTAACTACTGTGATCGAGGGTAAAAATCAATCTTTATTCAATTGTTTTTGTTAATATCAGCAAATTAGTGAATTTTGACAAACCTCAGGGGTTTGCTTAGAGGGAAGCAAACCTCAGGGGTTCTACATGTAATTTCCCAAACCACAGGGGTCTATGTGTAATAACACCAACCTTAAGGGAAGGGAGTGTAATTATCCTTAAATATATGAAACTCTCAACTTTGGTTCTTGTTCTTTGTTATACTTCTAACAAGATACCAAAGACAGTCTTTGGGTCTTCCTTTCCTGATCTTTGTCCCATGACACACCAGTTATCCTTGATTTTCCCTAATTTGATATGCGGCAACTTTTATCCTTTCCCAACTTTTTAAACCAAAAAGATAGTGGATTGATCCTCCCTAATTTTTATGCTTACTATTTCAGTAATTATTGCCTTTATTTATATATCTTAAATACACATAAATGTTTGTTCTATACTCTACAGACACAGTTAGAATTATAAATCTAATGAAACTGAAGACTATCGTTGAGACTTTCACTTCCTTTTTTCTGCTCTTCATTGTAGGAACTTCTCGATGTCACTAAGTAGAGTCTCACGGTCGTATTTCTTGCTCAAAGACATGGCTTTTCATCATCTATTGCCCAGTGTTATTGGATTGTCTGTTTTTAAATTCATCAAACTACTCCCCAAGTTCATTGCCAGTACTCTTCCATGTCAACAATGAATTATTTCGCTTCTCCTCTCAAAACTAATGGTCAGATCCAATCATCTTATGCCTGCCTCTACCTCACCATTTGGCTCTCCTGCAAATGGCTCAATGAGTGTTCTCCCAACGTGTATCTATTGTATCTATCAGTCAGCCATACTACCTTCAGTAGCCTCAAGTTATAAAGATATTTACCTAAACCGAAAGGAGGAGTAATCATCTAAAGTCTGCACCGGTGTATCAAACGAACGCATTATTTGGTACTAGCTCTAGAATCTTATGCTGCCTGTAATGTTAAAATTGAGCATCCCTTCCCACGCCGACATTATTGGGGAGAAGGAGGAAGCTAATTCAAGAAACAAGACATGGTGACATTTAGAGCTACATAGAAAAGGCATGGAATTTTACCTTGAACCAATTATTTGGTAAACTAAAAGTTGTAAGCTTGAAACTGAAGAATTTTCAGCATTGTTAAAAAGATGTCCCCGAGGATGCTAAACCAATAGCGATAGTTACAAAGCAGACCCTTACAATTGATTTCTTTATAAGTGCTTAAATCTGAATTCTATCAAATAGATAGTCCTCTCATTCCTAAGGAACAAAACTGATATCATGTCATGTTGGAACAACCTATTGGCTATAACAAAGGTCAGTCCATATCCTACTTGGTCAAATGAGGGGCATAAAAATTTTGGTTTGGAATAGAGACGAATGGCTAACCAAAAAAACAGGAGTCCAGACGAAAATGGGTAAACTTGACTTGTGCCAAACCTATTACAAGAAGCATCACAAAATAAAAGAAACGTGTTTAAGCTTCAGAAAAAATCACACATCTTAACCCTATGAGAGGCTCCCGTAGTCAATTGGAGTAAGCTCATCTTGCTAACCAAGAGTCAATTAATGACACCATACTGCAGAATATATGGAGGTTATCAGTAGTTTAGAGCCAATTTTGGACTTGTCAATGATTCTATATCGTTGAAGAAGATGCTCTAAATCAATCAAAAGGCTAAGACAGATTCAATGTGCCGTAAAACTAGAATTCCTGATGGCTCGACCACCACGGTGTCTTGTGAAGGTAACATCCATTGATGAAATTCGGGCCATTTAAATAGTGTCCTACATGTTTCTGAATTAACTACATATTTATTTCTCTGCATTTATACAAGAAAACTCTAAGCTAAATACACTAGAAGATCGTCTGGGGATCCAATTTGTGTGCTCAAGGTAGAAGTTCATACAAATGATATGCCACACTACTGTGATGCTTTTGATATGTGAGGTGAGGTGCTGAACTCCACAATCATTATAACCTTTCATAATTTTGGATGTTATAATGTGTAACTAATTGAAGAAAACATTCATATAATCACCCCAGCTTTTAAAGGGTTTGAGCGCAGAGAAAAGGGAAAGCGATGAGCATCTCTAAACTGGATTTATCCTTCCAATAGATGGAACTGGCTGAGTTCAGGCATTAAGCATAAGTAAGTGCTGAAAAGGAAAGTTCAGCTCATTTAAAAAGTAGTTTTAGACTGCAAGGAGGATTAAAGTTGCTAGAGATTCAAATGTATTGAGCATCCTCTACGGCAAGAGGACTCTAAATTGGATCGTGCCAACTATTATGTCAATACTTCTCTGTCCAAGGATTTGTCAAATTTGGCTTCGATATAAGCAGAGGGTTATACTTTCTTTTTAATTCCCTTAAAGTGTTTACTCCTTTTCCTCCAGATGTTTCTGTTAGTAGTTTCCACTGTTTCCATTGTTATGTTATGCACTCAATAAGCAACATGTGTACCAATTTGTCAATCAAACCTTTAACTCCTCTCACTCGATTGATTCCAATGTATGAGGTCCTCTCAAAATCGTTAATTTGAATGAAACAGAACTGTTTATTGCCTTCATTAATGATTGTACACAAGTCATATAGAAGGAAATATTTGATGTTTTGGTCATTCCTCAGACTTCCTTCAAAATGTTTCTCACATAGTTGGATTCTGTTTAAGTAATCAAACTCAGAAAATGTTGGGATTGATTTAATCACACATCAACTTCTTTTTTCGAATCCAAAGGGATAATTCATGAAGTCTCTTACACTAATTCTCTCCAACAAACTAGGGAGCCAAAGAGAAAAAGTACCATCTTCTCAATGTGATCACACACTTCCCTTTCAAAATCCTGTCCCTGTAAAAATCAAAAGCTACCTTAATAGCTACTAACCTATTGATTACACACCCAGATAGAATTCTTGAGAATGAAAGTTTTGACTGCTGAACTCGTTGATTTTTCTCGAACATTTCTGGATAACATTGAACAAAGCTCAATCCCAAAGCCTATTTTAGAAATCAGAGGAATATGGTTTTGACTTTCATACCTAAATTTGGGGTGTACATTGGGTAGCTCTTGGTCTGTAAGATGGTTTTTGGAAATCCCTAAGAATAGATTTTGACTCTTCTCACTCATTTTCCTCCCTTGGACCTTTTCTCAGTTTCTTGCTGTGCTTGTAATGAAATTGCTCTGGAAATTTGCGAGGAATGTGGTTGTAGAGATTCTACAACTCTAACAATGGTGTGTGGATTTGGCTGAATCATCCTGAAGGGCTACTTAGAAGTTTCACAATCATTAGTAATAGTGGGCTGGATGGTTCAAGTTGGTAAAGGAAGCTGACCTAGAAATGAAACATGTGGCTATAAACATTTGAAGGCCGAGCCTTATCTTCTTCTGTAGTTTTTCTCCCCCCAAAAGAAGGATGCATACAGTGAGACTTCTGTGACTCTGAGGATTGTGACAATAATAACCCTTATGAAGAAGCATGCCAATCGTAAGCACTTAAAACATGAATAACCAGAGTTGACTTGCCTATTACCTCAAGAAAATGTATAAATATACTCAACACCCCATTACACATTTTATCTACTCATAGATTGTCTCTGCAACAGACAGCTTGTCATTTAATCCTTTGACTATTAGGACTTGCAGAACCATTCATCAGGCCTCAAAGCATAGAATTGGACTTCTTCTGAGTGAAGAGATTAATGCACTGGATAGGCGATAACTTGGAAAGTACTGGATTGGCCAAAGAGAAAAGCAGTGGGATGCAAATAGGTTTACATTCTAAAAGTCAAAATTGATGGTTCACTAGAGAAGTTGAAAGCAGATTGGTTGCAGAACGCTAGACACAAACTTACAGGATTTACTAAAACCAAGAATTGGCTCTAGTAGCCAATGAATAAAGTAACTACTATGTTGTCTTTGGCAGTTCAATTTGAAGAATGCCACTTTTCTTTGTAGACATTTGGCTGTGGAATTACCACAGCGATTTAACTGAAAGTTTTGGCAAAAGAAAATTTAGACACGAAAAGCATAGGAGAGTGGGAACGTTCATCAGAGGCTTATTGGGCCTCCAACTTACTTGTCCAACCAAGACCAAATAGAACGGACATTGTCACAGCAGTCAATTGATTCATACAAAGGATAGACAATCACAAGTTGAGCACAAAATTTTCCAGTACCTAAAGGACTTGGAAGAGGAATTCTTAGAGGGGGTTATGACGAAGGGACCCGGATTACACAAGCTTTTGACATATCGAACATCTACCATGACCCCTGTATATGTATATTTCTGGCAGGAAATTGGTTACATAGCAGGTAAGAAGTATGTGATAGCAGGATCCTACATCGAAGCTGAACTTTGGAGTAAATTTTCACAAAACTTGTTTTGATTAAGGATCATTCTCAAAGCTTGGAGATGAAAATGAAAGAACGCCTGGAGCTATATAATTAGAAAAGGTCACCAATAATAATTCCACAAAGTTGTACAATCGAACAAAGCATTATAGAAATCCACCAACATTCATAACAGAAAAACTAAACTCTTGCTTAGCAACTACCCCTTATACAAATCAAATAATAATCTAACTAACATCCTCGTGAAGCTTTGTCCCAAAAGATGAAGAACAGAAAACACCCACTTGACGGATTCAGAGGGAGTGCAGGAAATCCCAAAAGTTTCTCTAAACTTTTCCTTGATTTTACCCAACTCATTGTCATTATGTAATTCTGGGTATTTTGTTTGTTTCAATATTCTTCGTGAACTAGTTCTAGATTACGTATAAAATTCACTATATCAGTAGGTTTATTTGGTATTTTCATTTAGCTTAAAGAAAAGGCTCTCATTGTACCATTTATAGACACCATGTAATATATGAAATTATATCTTCTGTTTCTTTCTAATCTTATTTGTTGCTCTTCTAATAAGGTTAACTGTCATGTTACTCTTAAGCAGATAAGTGAAAGCTCATGCTTCTCTTGAAATGCGACAAGGTTCATATTCTTATGTTGAAAAAGTATAAGATACAAACATTGATTATGAATTTTCTAAAAAATTGAATTCTCTTGCTCATCTTGAAGGTGATAAAATCAATAAATCATGCTTATCTTGAAAAGACAATAAGGTTATTTTCATTCTTTTCCAGAAGTGAGAAGATTAATTCTCACGAGTATAAGGAATAAGAGATGAGGTAGGGTTTGTCCTTAAATACCCAGTCAATATGAGCATCACATAAAATCAGAATACTGTAGGAAGAGTGAGTAAAACAAAACAACAAATAACTGCCACCTAGAATACTACTTTCAAGATTCGCCTTAGCATCATAGCTTTTCAAGAAGTTTATATGGTATTTTCTTAAGTTTCCATAAGTTGACATTGAGATATATTACTTGACTCGCAAATAATATTGATCCCTTATTCAAGTTTAAATGAGTAGCATGCTTCAACATTCCCAGATTAATTCATATCTACTGATGATAAACATACTTTGACCGCATGTTGTGATGTAATTCTATATGCATATATGTGAAATTGTGAATCAAATGCATTGTGCCCACAGTATTCCACAATGGATGGAGCTGAATTCAGTCCAGGGGCATAGAGTTTCCCGATTCCAAAGGTTCTCTTTATCACAGTCCTAATCCTCACATCATGTGGATGAAGTGCGCCATACGTCTATCTAGTAGGTGGTAAATGTCAAAGATGCATGTCCAAGATTTGGATACTATGGCCAAATAAGATGGGTATAGCTTGTGTGGAAGGAGTTGATACAAGGAAAAAAAAGCAACAGAAGCATGGAGGACTCTATTTCCTGTGCGTGCATAACCATTACATGTTTACTTTCATAAAAGAATTAAGCATTTATTATTATATGTGACCACATGAACAAACTAAGATATATGTATATCTAATTATGTTAATGGGCTTTATGGACTCTCTTTTAAAATCTGTAAGATGTTTATCTAAGCTAATTTAAAGATTTTATGAGGTCCTACATCTTATAAGGTGGAGCTTATATGCTGGGATCTTACTCTAAAAATGAGCTATTAAAGTATTTGAATGAACAAGATCCACCTCTTATTTGTCCCTCTTTCATTTGAAACTTTAGTGAATTGTTAATTACTTTACTATTGTGTAATTTATCGTTATTATTTAATGCCATAACTCAATTTGCTTTCTATAATATAAAACAATTGGCTAAATAAGTAAATTTGTGATTTTTTTCCTTGTGCCAAAATGGCTGATATGATTGTTTTCTCCTGGAAATTTCGGCTATAAAGTTAAAAACCTGACCTAAAACCTTCTGGATTTGAAAAACATACTAATGGTATGAATATATAAATTATTCCTACAAATCAGCACCATGCTTCACAAAGAATGCTATGGGAAGATCCAGTGATATGAAAGCAGGGGTTACAGTTCAATATAGTTAACTAGAGGAGTATTTATTTGTTATCTCAACCTAAGGGTTTAACAGAATTCTTTTTATGTCATGGTGATGCTAAACTTGACCTGAATATCTACTTTTAGGGTGTATTTGAATTCCATTAGAAAGGTTTTGAAATCCATCATCCATATTCATCAAAGTTAGTTCAAAATTAAAATAGAAGGATTTGAAATCCTTTACATTTAGAATTATCCACACATATGCAAAATGCAACCTTACAAAAAGTTATGGTTGGTTTGAACCTAAAAGCTTGGCCCCAGTTTGCCTCTGAAGATGTCTTCGATAAATGTTAGTGCAAAATAATCTTTTATTATGAATCTATATTTAGGTTCATCATTCTCACTGTACTCTTAAATTCTTCTAATCCCTCCCTATAAATAGTTTCAATTGAACCTACCATAAAGGGAATACAAAGTACAAAAATTCATCATGGTCTAATCCTCATTGTATGGATAAGTAAAAGCAAATAAATGAGTCCCAGATCCAAGACAGATGTGGCTGTGCCAGCCAAGTCAAAGAAAAAAGACTTGAAGCAGCAAAAAGAGACAGTAACGTTGCAGTATTACCAACAGAAACATGCAGCTGACTGACAGGATTGTACATGATGTCCTCTTAATGTTAAAGTCATTACCATTAAAATTTAGTATATAAGGTAATACGACTCTTACATAAGAACAAAGCATTTCATAGTTGACTTTGCCTTAGGGTCTAGAACTAGAAATATGAAGTATGGTGGATCAGTACGAACCGTGCACTGTGACTTTTACATCTTCTTGCTTGCTGTAACAGTTCAGTGATATCCTTCCACCTCCACCTCCACCCCATCCCCTCCCACCAGCTGCACTTATGACACCAAAGCCCTTCCTGTTCAGTCAAACCACATTATTGACACTGATAGCCTGCTTAATTTTAAAAGTTCAAAATTCCAAACAAAGGGTGGCCTTGAAAAGAAAGAATCTTGGAGGAGTGTACAAGGTATTATTAATCTAACAGAAAGCAAGAAAATCAGAAGTGTAAATTCATTCTATTTAGTTTCGAGCACACCTGACAAGAATGCAAAACCTTTTGCCCAAAATGTATTGGCATTGAAAATTTTGGTAAACAGAGGATGTTAATCATGCATATGTCATGAGATGGAAAAGTGAAAATTTCAGGTGATAAAACCATAATCACCTGGGGAACCCCATAAAGATTATGACAGACTTAAGGATGCACAAATCTGAAAGAAAGTAGATACGTTAATCATCCTTCCTCCCCACTGCTATACATGGTTGGGTAAAACCAAGTGGTAAAAACAAGATATAGAACTAAAAATGGCTACCATCAATCTTTCTCATGGTTTCTTCACGCTCAAGGCAAAACAATTTCTTTCTTTGGTGTGAAGGAAACAGAACAGCTTAGAGGGAGATCCTACAAAGTTAGATTGAAAACATTACAACATGACCCCAGGTCAGTATTTAGATACAGCAGCACCTTGAACATGATCACGGTGTGTGGACATTGATCATATCTTTGCGCACCAGTCAAAAGCATTTTAATACTTCAAAACCATTTCATGTCCAAATTTCAGGAAACAGTACTATCAGGATATCATGGTCATCAATGTACTGTTTCAAAGCATATTAGAGTTAACTTATGTCATATGTCTCAGCATGAAGACAATGCGCATTATATTCTTTTTCCTTCTAAGTGATTATATCTGTAATGGCCCTGTTACAATACGTATCATGAGAATTTCCCACAAAATGTCAGACAGAGTTACATCAGATTTTAACAGTCGTATCAAATCGGAAATTAGTGAGTAACCAGTTTATGACTTTTTCTGATGACCTACACAGTTGATCATTTTGATTGGTCAGCAAATAATTGCCTTTGTGAAGGACCTCTTGGCCTTCTTCACAAGGCTGCTAATCAAAATAAAAATGAGCATTGCCAATACTATTGGGATATTCAAACGAAAATGCTAATTAAACAATCCTGCAATTAAATGAGGCGAAGAAGTAAAAACAATGCAAATAGGTCATCCAGACCTCTGTTTGGCAAACAACAGGCCAAACGTCAGCTATTCAAATAGTAGTGTCACCATGCTGAACTCAGTTACATTTAATGGATGCACATAAATAAATAAATATATATATATATATATATATACATATATTATAACATTACATTTTCCTGATAACATGAAAACCTAAATCACTCTACATCCAATTTCTTCCTCAATGTCAAAAGGCACACTTCAACTCAAGGATCAATATACATTATGGCCCCATTTGGCCCCAACATTGGGCAGCAAAAACCTCCATTTTGGCTGCAAACACTATGTGCATGACTATTTGGCCCCTCTTCTGATAATCCTTCTTGGCCTTATTTACGGTGGATGCCCACGCTTTGCCAAAGCTAAATTTGAAGCTTTTAAGCCCACGTACAACTATTCCACAACTCACCTATTACCCATTAATTTAATTTGCAATTACTCCTGAACCATTGTTTGAAGAAACCCTCTTCAAACTCCTCTTTCTTCTTACTTTGACAGCTCTCAACCTACACCTGAAAGGAATTGAAGGTTCAAACCACTCTTTCTTCTAACAGCTGCAACTCTCAGCCTCAACTGGGAAAGAATTTGAGGTAACTGCAAAACTTTAATTTTTAATTTCCAGTTAATCTTTTACAAGGATTAATGCCAAAGAAAGTATACAACATACTTATTTGTGTTTTTCATCATATTTTACTCATGACGTTTTCCCATTTTCTTGTGTTTTATAATTTTGGGTGAGTAGTTTTACAATTAAAGCTATGCCTAATCATCACAGAACTCTATTTCATGAATAACAATTAGTTCCTATTGTATTTGACGCAAACCAATTACTTCATGCACTTTTAAACGTTTTGATTTTTCCATTTGAATATGTTCTTTAATGCTACTACACCGTGTATTACTTGATAATGTTGTTCATAAATATATGAGGTTAGTTTTAGAATTTTGAATATAATCCACAACAACAAAATCAATGGTTCATCTAAATCCAAATACATAATCACTTCCTATAAAATCAATGATTAACAAATACAGTTTACCTTAATGACAATCAATTCTACAAAAGCTGGGACAAACAAAGCTTTATCAGAATTCAACTCAAGCACCAGATTTTGCTTCCTAAACCTTCTATCACCAATAATGCCATTAGAAATCAAGGCTGCCACATATAGGATTTCCCTGCCTCCAACTTCAGTCTGATTTCATGGAAGTATTTAATTAATGACATAAATTCACCCTCAGTATATGGGTCATAAGGTCACCTAAATTTGATAGAGAACAAGTTGGATGGGGATGAAATTGTCAACTACTGAGCAAACCCCTTTTACAAACATAGAATAGAGTAGACCAGTAGAATAACTTGTTATCTTCTCAGAGGGAAAAAGAAGGATTACTAGGAAGTAATAAATACAAAACTAATGCTTCCTAACACGCAACTTCAGATTAATGTGGTGAATTTTTTTCTAAAACGGCCATTCTAGATGCATGCGGACATACAAGTAAGGTAGGCCACCAGTAAGGCTTTCCCTAAGCCATCCTCTTCAAGGAAACTATTACTCAAGAAGGCAACTTAAAACAAAAATCACAATAGAAAGTTTAAACATAAAGGAACTTGGGAAGAAGTTATAACTTAAGCAAAATTTCACCAAGAAATCAAATTCATTGGATAAATAAGTTTCATGTGTCTTTTTATGTTTCATATTTGGGAAACTTCGAATTGTAAGAGTTCACATAAGCATCAAGAAAATACAGAGTAAAAACTATAATGTAATACATGTCACATAATTTAATAAACGAAGTAATTTACCTTTGTGTGTAAATATTTGATCCATGTTGTATGAAACTACAAAAAGAAAAGGTTTTACTACTAAACCAAGTTAAACTTAGTGAAGTTGTTTCAAATTCCTTCCAACATATCTTCCAGGTCTTCGTTTTTGTCATTATTAGTATTAAGCTCTGAAAAGTTGCAGGGTAATATCACAGAGTTCAAGGAGGAGCTTTACTCACAACTTCTGAGCTCGAACAATAATGCTTCCACCAGATCCCCCACCCCCAAGTGATCCTCCAACCCCACCTTCTGCAGTGACAGATCCATTTATATAGAGAATATCATTAACATCAAGCAAAACACGTCCACCACCATTGCCCCCATATTTGTGGCTATCAGATGTTCCACCACCCTTGCTACCATAAGCCCAGGGGTAAGACAAAGTAGACCATGCATAAACATCACCACCCCAGAAGTTAGTGTGATTAGTTTTCAAACAGGATGCGCCACGTCCACCATGCCCTCCACCGGCTCCGTCATAGCCAACAGGTGTTCCACTAGTCTGAGGAGGTGGAGATCCACCTAATGATGACGTATTCAGAGAAGAATTAGGCCCCATAGTCAGACTGACAGCAGAAAAAACAACAGTGCCAGCCACTACAGCTGCATTTTGACCAACTTTAATATTGCCAGATAAATTGAAACTTATTGTACAGCCTTCTATTGGACAAACAATTTGCACATGAGGAAGTATCTCCAGGTTTCCAGCGCCAAGTACATAAATATCAGTACTTCTATACAAGTTTGAATTGAGAAAACAGGTAGTATCAAATGATCCAACACCCTTCAAGTCTTCACAAGTGACAAAATAATCTGGCTGGCTTGAAATTTGAGATCTGGTACTGGCATGGACTTCAGCTGCTTCACTTAAAAGTGAAAGAGAGTGCACATATACCAAGAGATATCCAGATAAAATACACCAGCAGATATGATAGTGAATTTTTCGTGGACGCATGACCAACAGATGAAAAGATGTGCTTCTATTTATTTACACACTAATAAATCACAACTGTAATAAATACCAAAACTTCCCTCAGCTTCTTAGAACCAATGGAGTTAATGCTTAACTCAGCAAATTAGAGTGGTTCTTCAGATCATCTGCATATACTCAAAAGTTATCACTAGCCTCATACAATTGTCCACTGATACACATGAAATATTTCCTGCAATAAAATGCATTTTCAGGTATCAGCTCCACCTCAAGAGGGACCAATCACAGACTCAAATTAGACAAAGGCCAATAGTGTCTGCACTCCTTTCTAGACTTACGGGGCTACATGCACATTTAGATACTCAGATCAATTTGACTAAAACACCATAACTTGAGTTTCACTTTCTTGTATAACTTTAGAAGCAAAACTGGAAAGCTGATATATGAATAGTAGCGCAACACCCAGAATTCACAACAGGCACCTACCTGTACAAGAATGCAGATTGAAGACAACGACAAAGCACTAATACATACTGATTCACAGACTAAAGGGCACAAGATATATAAATTAAATTACCGCACACATCCATAAATTACGCACATATACATAGCTATATGAACATATATATACACACATACATAGCGACCGATAGAAATGAACCGTGTTGAGTGTTCGCACTCAATAGCGAACTCTGATACTTGCTTCGATTTTCCTCGTGGGAAGAGAAGATTAATTTCTCAAAGTCAGAGTCTGGTCTCTCTTTCTCGGAGAAGATTGATTAGATTTTCTTATTCCCAGTATTTTAGGGTAAGAAATTGACCAAAATTTGAAAATGTAGTGGTGGGGAAGAGTGAGATGACAGTGACGGTGAGGGGAGAGAGTGAGAGTGACGAGGAGAGAGAGAGACTGAGGAGTCCAAAAGGCAAATGCGCATCGCTGGTTTTCCGGTTTGAAATCTATGATCTGACTTCTCTACTTTTAATATTTTCTAAAATTAGTATTGTTTTTCTATGCTATATATATATATAATATATGTACTACTGATACTATTAAGATTGACTAGGGGATTTTTCCTATTTTAAGGTTTTATGATTGCCAAAATGTGTATAGATCATTAGTAAGTACACTAGCTATCAAGTAGTATAATAAATATCGATCTAATGATGATTTAAATGAAATAAGTCTCAAAACTATGATTAATCATTGATTATTTGGATGATTGAGAATCAGGAGGTGGATTATAACTATGAAAAATAACTACTAACTAAAATAAATCAAACAAACGTATTGAAGAAGATTTGATAATGAGAAAGATGCTAAGGCTATAGGCCCACCCAATTGATCTAATGAATGCGAAATTTGACAAATTAATCTAACAAGCACGTGTTTTTTATATATATACTATCTCGGACTATACCAAACCTATTATTGTCAAGAAAATAGTGGATATCTTCAATCTAAACTCGTGACAATAATGCATTGAGATATGTGAAAAATCTATACAATCGGATGAATCATGTCTACGTGTTTCAACATATCATTTAATTCATACTACAAATTATCCTATCCACTATGACGAATTTCTTCTAGTTTATCAACATAATTAATCCAATCCAAGAAATGGCCAAACTCTCGAATTATACGAACAAACACAATAATTTGCAGATATAAGAAAACGAAGCATTAGATTAATCTGATAAAAATACTTAGAACATCTTGCAACTTGATGGCATTGGAGACAACTCATATTTTCACATATATAAATCGATTTATCCTCGTGGAACTTTTATTGCTTAATTTCTAGTTGTTCTCACATGTAGAAATCGATTTATTAACGTGAATCTTTTATTGCTTCATTTCCCGAGTCAGTCTTGCAACTTGATGGCAATGGAGCCAACTAGTTTGTAACATGTAGAAATCGGTGAATCAAATCATAAGCATAACGACAAGATGTCTAATTGCTTCATTTTCCATTTTACTCTTATATATGTGCATGTTTATTTGCTTCGTTTCTGATTAACTTTTACAACTTATTGGAGTCAATTCGTTTTTCGTATTTACAAACCAGTTTGTCCATGTGGATCTTTTATTACTTAATTTTCAGTGTTAGCCTTGCAACTTAATAACATTGGAGACAACTCATATTTTCCCATATATAAACCGGTTTATCCTCTCGGGCCTTTTATTGCTTAATTTTTAATTTTTCTTGTATGTAAAAATCAGTTTATTAATGTTGATCTTTAATTGCTTCATTATGTGCATGTTTATTTGCTTCCTTTCTAATTAACTTTTACAACTTATTATAGTCAATTCATTTTTCACTTGTACAAGCCGATTTGTACACGTGGATTTTATTGCTTCATTTTCAGTGTTAGTCTCTGTGACTTGATAATATTGGAAACAACTCGTATTTTTGCATATATAAACCGGTTTATCCTTGTGGATCTTTTATTGCTTAATTTCCAAATTTTCTCGTATGTATAAACCAGTTTATTAACCTGGATCTTTTATTACTTCATTATGTGCATGTTATTTGCTTCATTATGTTTTCAGTCCCATGCACTCGTCGCCCACTTGTCGTCCCGCAGTGGGGGCCCGAGGGCACATGTCATTGGCTAAGCCCTCGCAACAAACAAGATGCGTTGGTCTCCTTGAAGTACAATTCACATCGAGCGGTGAGTAGAATCCTTTATAGATGACTTAAATACGCGACGAGGTATTGTAAATGGTAGAGTGGCCTTACTGCCACGATTCGCTGAGATTCGGCCCTTTTTCGTTTTGATTCATCCCTCCCCTCTCTAGGTCCCTCCCCTCTTGTGCTCCTCCTTCTTCTGTCTGAAACAACTTAAAGGCTATTGAAGCGCGAGCCCCCGCACCACCGACCCCCAACTCGTTTATCTTATTTGCCCAAGCCCCTACTCTACTAGGGTGGCTGAGTATAATCGAAATGGGCACCACGTCCTGGTGCCTGACCACAGGGCAAGCAGTGTGCCCCACGCACCCGCTACGTGGAGTACCAACACATGTCGTGTTAAAACATAAAAAATTGGCTAGGGTTTGTGAGTTGAGAGTTGGAATGAATAGGTTGAGATATGGAAGTAGAACTAGTCTTCCAATTTTCACATCTTTCTCAACCACTTTCCAAGACTCCTCTCCCACTTTCCACACACCTTTTGCATGAATTTTTTTGATAATTTTCAACCAAATTTCAGTTATTTTTGACCTACCAAAAGTCAACATGGGCTAGGGCTTGATGCATTTTGGACCGAATTTTATTTGCTTGTCCAACGAGTCAAATTGAGCCTATACACTATTCCTGTTGGACTTAATATTTAGTCCAATTAAATAAATATCCAACAAAGAAAGTCCAAGTAAATATTTAATCCAATAAAATAAAATGCCCAACAAAGAAAGTCCAACTAATTATTTCTAACCCATTTCTAATTAATGAATTCAATTTACTAATTAGATAGGTCCATCTACTAATTAATTAATGTATCCAACCACTAATTAATTATCCTAAGCCTCTTTCAAATTAATCCAATCAATTTAAAAAGGCTAAGTCCAAAATTCAATTAATCCAATTAATTAAATTCCGAACTATCCATCAAATGGATTATTCCTCATAAATGATCCAATCATTTATACTCTTCAAGAATTAATTTAATCTAATTAAATTAATTCACCTCTTTTGGAATTAATTCCAAATTATTTTCCTCACCTTTTGTAATTTGTGTGTGACTCTTTAGGTTCACCCTCAACTAGACTTGGCGTGCTTCCAATATAATTAATTAAATTCAATTTGATTAATTATTTTTTATTATCCCATAACCAGAAATAGCATGTTACCATGGGTGGTCGTCTAGAAACAGTCCATGGAACTAGAGACTAGGCGAATAGTGGCGTGAACATTCAGGCTCCGATTTCATATGGATACGGTCCTACTGTCAACTGTCTCCTGACTTTAGTCTAGGCATGGAATTAGGTCGGTTCCCATCCTTAACTAGGCATCTATGTTGCGTACTCGAGATGTGTTTACTCTATTTATCATCGTAGGAAATCGCATCCCACTCGATCAATCGCTATGGCCATAGACTTGAAGAGTCTAAACCATCTCAGAGCGCATAGGAGATCTCGCTATCACAATACTGACAAGGGACATATTCTCTTTTGGAATCCACCGTCCTCGCTACATACTCCGACTGCACTGGATAAGGCTTATGATAACCATGCCTTACGATACAATCACCTCTCGCCATATCCAAGATACAGTCTTTGTATGCACATGACTGCCATGATTCCTCAAGTCGAAGACTAATTATGTACCCATACTATCGGAACCGGAAATCCCTGTCATACCAATCAAACCTTAAGAGGCTTCCATATGACAATTCTTGCGAGTCAATTCAGTCAGTCGACTCCCTGGTTAACTAACCTACTAAAACTGCACAGACGACCCACTCTTATACCAACGAAACACGACTATTTGTATTTAGTGCAAGTCTCTATAAGATTGTCGATGCCCTATCTCGAGGTCCTGGATTTAGAACGTTTCAAACCAAACCTCAAAAGTTGGTTTCATAGCCGTCAAACCTATGCGCAGCCCAACTCCATAGGTTTAACATTTTGGTCTTTGGGCATTTCGCTATGACATTCAAATCCCATTCAATGTTAGTGGTAAGCACAACGCAAATAGACTGCCAACTTGATGAATTCTTACCGTATTCATCAGTCTAATATTATTTGATAAAGATTAGTGAATAGCAAACAACCAATCTAATTGGTTTTTTGTCACCCATTCCAACACTGTGTCCTTAATGTGCAGTGCCCGTCGTCCGTGGCCATCTCATTACTTGCCATTAATGTTCAGTGGATCCAATAAAAAATGTGTCAGACCGTAAGGGCCACGACTGCTGCCTTGTGCCATTGAACGTCATTTGTTGTGATTGCCCGACGACAACTAATGACTTGTGCATAGATATGTGTTGGTAGGACATTGCCTGCACGTGGGCCCATCGGTAGGACGATAACTGCGCTCTAGCGCCTATTGGCTGTAGTCTGCTTGCGCGTGAGCTGTCGGCAGGGGTCTACCTGAGCGCACACGCTAGTTGGCTGTCATCTGTTGTCTGCCAGGCGAGCGAACCAGTCCGTTGCCATCAGCAAGGGTTTGCCTGTGCATGCAATTTCAACAAAATTAAATTAATCAAGTGATTTTGAAGTGACATGCAATTTTTCATGCAAAAATATGAAAAATACTTCAAAAATGGAAAAAAATGTGTTCCTCAACCCTTTTAATATCTAGTGTTGTCACAAGGCCACAAGGCCTTTTTTTAAAGCCTATTATAGGGGCCGGCAGGTGCTTGGGGGGGTCTGGGCATTGGGAGTGTGCAGAGCCAGGGGCAGGGGCAAGGCGTCCCCTTCCCCGGCGGACCCCAAGCCTCGACCGCGGCTTGTGTTGGTTTTATTTTGGCAAGAATCCGATGGGGTTCTTGAGTGGGGGTCTACGGTATTGTGAGTGATCGATGCATGTTGGTATCGTGTGCGCCAGATGCCATCACATTCGCAACGGCGAACCATCTGAGCGTGAGCTTCGATTACAATAGCTAAAATATGGCCAACATGAGCTCTACCCAATAAAGGTTGGTCGGCCCGTTTATGCTTGTCGACATCCCGTCTCATAAGCGAACCAATGTGGGTGCCTTCGAGATCTGATAGATAGGGTGCTTTTCGCACAATATCACTTGCGATATTGAATTTAGTAGCTTGTGGTGGGCAAACGTCGGCAATCTCGACATGCAAGGCTCTAGCTCAGGACTTGGGGTACGCTTTTAGGTGTGCTTGCTAGTAGCTCGTTGCTTGCAAAAATAGAGGCGTCAAGGGAGATCAAGGCACATCCTTCTGGGCATTATGCATAATGCGAGGGGCCAGACATTGGCCCCTCGTACGCCATTGTGTGGGACCGGCCCAAATGCGATCTCATGGCGATGCTCATCATGACAAGTGGTGGTTAAATTCTCAACTCGCGTGCTTTCATGCCATGCTCAGTGTCATCTAGTCGGGTATCACATTGAACCCAAAGGTGCTTGCGCCTCTGACCGTGACCCTAAATCAGACAGGATTACCTGCTGAGTTTTTGCATATCAATAAGCGAAGAATTTTTTTTTTACAAAGATTCTTCTAGTAACGGCGAGCGAACTGGGAATAACCCAATTTGAGAATCGAACGGCTTCGCCGTCTAAATTGTAGTCTGGAGAAGCGTCCTCAGTGGCGTACTAGGCCCAAGTCTCTCGGAAAGAGGCGCTGGAAAGGGTGATATTTCCATCGTGCTCGGACCCTATCGCACCATTAGGAATTGTCGGCGAATCGGTTGTTTGGGAATGCAGCTCCAATTGGGTGGTAAATTCCGTTTGAGGCAAAATAAGGGCTAGAGACCGATAGCGAACAAGTACCGTGAGGAAAAGATGAAAAGAAATTTCAAAAGAGAGTTAAAGAATCCTTGAAATGTCAGGAGATGAGCATATGGGGATCGGCAGCACCCTAGTCTGATGTGGAACGGCGAAAGCCAATCCACTAATTTGCTCGTGGCGCGAACTAGCATGGAATTGAGGTGGTGGCCAAAGCACGGGTATTCGATATGCCCGTGGAATGTTGTTATCCCGATCATAGCGGATAGCACGCGCTTCTGGTGTGCTTCGATAACTGCGCGCTCCCGGTGCTAGCCAGCAGACTCACCATTTAACCAGTCCTCAAACCCGGACCAATGAGTCTAACATGTGTGCCAGTCAACAGGTGAGTAAACCCATAAGGCACAAGGAAGCTGACTGGCATGATTCCCCCCCGAGAAGTGCAACGTCAACGGACCTTGATCTTTTGAGAATGGTTCGAGTGAGCATACCTATCAGGACCCAAAAGATGGTGAACTATACTTGAGTAGGGTGAAGCCATAGGAAATGATTGTGGAGGTCTGCAGCGATACTGACGTGCAAATCGTTCATTTGACTTGGGTATATCGTGAAAGACTAATCGAACAATTTAGTAGTTGGTTCCCTCAAAGTTACCCTCAGGATAGTTGGAGCTTGAGTGTAAGTTCTACTGGGTAAAGTTAATGATTAAAAGGCATTGAGGGCCCAACGTGCATGACCTATTATCAAACTTTAAATAAGTAGGACGAAGAGGCCGCTCTGTTGAGCCACGCCAAGGTTTATATTCAAGTTAAATTCGAGGTAGGACGATGCCAAGTCTCAATCAGGGTTTGTATTCAAGCTGAATGGTGGTGTGGTGGCTTGAAAAAGTTCCAAGCAGGATACTACAGCGGATTCCACCACTGAAGCTGAGTACAAAGCAGCTTCGAAAGTAGCTAAGGAGGCGGTTTGGATGAAAAGTTATATCTAAGAGTTGGGTCTAGTGCCTAGCATTGCCGAGCCAGTGGTTATCTTCTGTGATAACAACGGGACTATAGCGCAAGCGAAGGAATCGAGATCTCATCACAGATCCAAGCATATTCTTATACGCTACCATCTACTTAGAGAGATGGTGGGGATATTTGACATTCAGATGGACCAAGTCACATCAACAGAAAATATGGCAGATCCATTGACCAAGCCGGTGTCATAGATTGCTCATGATCAACATCTTGGTAAGATGTGTTTGAGAAACATAAGTGATTAGCTTTAGGTTCAAGTGGGAGATTGTTAGAATATGTGACTAGAAAGCCAATTGGATTGATCTTTATGTAATCTATATGATAATTTCGGTGTAAAAATTGTAATATTATTTATGAATGAAGTGAGTGTTCATTATTTGGCAATTGCATTTGTTGTTCTCATTAATTATGTTTATATGCTTAACATCACAGCAAAGTCCACAAACCAAATTGTACAACCTATGTAGTTGGGTTGCGTATTGGATGGTAGCTATGAAACCAACTTCAAAGTTGGGTTTGAAACGTTCCAAGTTGAGGACATCGAGACTGGGCATCCAGAGTCCTATTGAGACTTGCACTAAATATTGCATTCATTGGATGAGTCCATGTTTCATCGGCGACAGACGTTGGACATCTATGCAATTTTAGTGGGTGGTTGACAAGATTGTCAGGCCGATTGAACTGACTCGTGGGAAGTCCTCGTATAGAAGCCTTGGAGGCTTGATTGGTATGATTGGAACTTTTTGGCTCCGATAGTACGGGATTAGTCATCGGACTTGAGGAACCACGACAGTCATATACATAAGATGGTTGTATCTTGGGTCTGGCGAAAGATGACCATATCCTGGATGTGGTTATTATAAGTCTTCTCCAGTGCAGTAAGAAGATATAGTGAGGATGGTGGGTTCCAAGATATAATTCGTCACCTGTCAATATATGATAGTCGAGTTTCCTATGCGCTCTGAAATTGTTCGAGCTCTCAGAGTCTGTGGCCACAATGATTGGTAAAGAAAGGACTGGTTTCCTACGTTAACCAATAGAGCAAACACATCTTGAGTTATCAAGCATAGTGTCTAGTCAAGGATGGGAATCGACACCTAATTCCATGCCTTAGTCTTAGACCGGGAGACGGATGATGGAAGGACCATACTCGTATGGTACTCGAGAGCCTGAATGTTCATGCCAACATTCACCTAGTCTCTAGTGACAGGACCGTTGTTAGACGGCCACCCATGGTGACGAAAATTTTCGATTAATGGTTAATTGAAAATAATTGATCAAATTAGATTTAATTAATTATTGTGTTGGACACAAGTCCAAGTCTAGTTGAGGGTGAACCTAAAGAGTCACACACAA
This sequence comes from Sesamum angolense, assembly GCA_034509725.1. Taxonomy (NCBI): domain Eukaryota; kingdom Viridiplantae; phylum Streptophyta; class Magnoliopsida; order Lamiales; family Pedaliaceae; genus Sesamum; species Sesamum angolense. The sequence goes on from JACGWL010000013.1 coordinate 13,066,217, forward strand.
ATCATGTTCATGATTTCTGAAAAAAGTCTGTTTTAGGAGGAGGTTTTGATTTTTGGGGAATTTTGTTTGAGATTAATTTTTAGAGTTTATGAAGGTAGGTTTCCTTGTCTTCAAGGTTTCGAATTTTATCAATAAGATCTAAAATTAAGGAAAATTGGTTGGTTAAAGAAGCTATTTGTTTATTACAAAAACATATTTGTAATAAGGACATCTAGAACATTCACTATTTTCTTCTAAGTTAGAATTTTGGGACTCTTCTTCTGAGGAAGTATATAATTCTTCTGGTTGGACTTGATCTAATTATTCTTCTAAATTGGAATTTTCATATTCCGATTCAGATACTTTTAAGTCTTCTTTATCTAAAATATTTAACAATTGATTTGCTAATTCTTCACCTAAACTTAATTCATAGATTTTTTGCCTCATCCTACAACTACTGGCATAATGACCAGGCTTTTGACATTTGTGACAGATAATGGAGTTAGGTACTTTTTGAGTATTTTTTTTCTTTGGGAAGTTTTTCTTTTGGAAATTTGGCTTAGAAGGGGGTTTAGAGGAAGGAATTTTCTTTAAAGATTTATACCTATGAGTGTTATGATGTTTTGTTTTTTATGATGGTGAGCGTATTTTTTGAAATTCAAACTGTTCACACCAATTTTCTAGTTCTTTCCTAGTAGTAAGATTTTGTTTCTTTAATTGGGTTTAAGGTAAAATCATTACATAATTGTAATCCTACTAAATTAACATATTTATAGTTTCTCTATAAGAAAAGATACAATATTTTTATTTTTTATTTTATATTTTCACGAATTTTTTCTACAAAAGATTTTGGTAAATCTAAAATAAATTTTTCTTTCCAGAAATAACTATCTACGTTACTTCTTTCATATATTTTGGATGAAAACATCTTTATACCACCTAAAATCGTGGAGTTTTCTACACCTTAGGTTTTACAAAAAAATTGTATTTCTTTCTTGGTATATTTTGGGGTTTTCAATAAAATGATAATAATAGTATATATTAAATAAGATATTGCATTAGAAATGGGTTTCCCTTCATCATTATTAATAATATTTCCTTCCAAATCTCTTTTAACACTTGAAATAATTTGAGTTTTTGCTTCAGGAGTTATGGTGTTATTCCACCATCCTTTTAATTAACCATGAATCCTGAAATAAGACTTTTTGCAGCATCTTCATCTGTTAAACCTACTCTTTCTTTATAAATATTTGATACCATACCCATTTGTTTACACAAACTAAGAATTTGATATTCGAACAGGGTATCTAAATTCTATTCGTAAATTGAGCTTCCATTGAAAGACTTGAAATTTTAGACTTCTTCTACTTTTAGATCAGGGGGAGTTTGTTTATAATAATTCCTATAAGATGTTAAATGTTGGACATGGTAATTTGAATTAAGAATTTGTTCTTTATCAAAATTTTCTAAATTTTATTCAATTTTGTTAATAACTTTATCTTTACCTAAATCTCTTAGTCTTTGTTGGATTCCTAAAAGGATAGATCTTTCTGAATTTAATTTTGGTATATAATTCAAAATTTGAAAAGGAAGATTATCAGCAGTAGTATGAAGACTTGATCTCTAGAAGTTATTATAGAAGAGGATGAGGGATTTTAACTTTTTTTTTTAAACTTCTTCAACCCTATTTTCTATTCGATCTAATTGTTTTCCTATAGAATGAAGAATATAAATTTGAGAAATTATTCTGTTTGATTTGAACAGTACTTACCTCGCTGGTGGATGGTTCACTAACATGAAGGGACTTGATGACTTGACCTTTATGGAGATTCCCGATTCCTCTAATGGTGGATGTTCACTGGAGACTATTGAACCATCAAGTTCGTCCATTTTGAGAGGTTTTTAGATAACTGTTAATTCATCTTCTCCATATGTTTGGAATAAATAAAAAAAAGAAATATTTTACTTAATATATGACATAGAAATACCATTCAGATATGATGTTCACTCTTTGGAATTTCGAAAAATTACTCATGAACCATTTTCTATTGAAAATATTTTCTTCTAAAAGAAAGTCTCTTTTAAGAAAATCTTTATCAATTGAAAATTCCTTTGTAATTGTAAAAATATGTAAAGGTGCAAAATTAGGAGATCTTGTTTCCTCACAATCTTGATAAATTGGTAGTACAAGGTTTTGATCTATTCTTATTCCTTGAAACTTTGAGGTAGTATGTCTAATAGTTTCTGAAGTTGAGTTTCTAGAAGGAGTAACAGGATGGGAGTAGAACGTCCAATTTGTTTGTAATGAATTTTGTCTACAAAGCTTGGTATCTACCTCTTGGGTTAATACCACTTATTTAGCCTATAGAAAATTCGTAGGGCAGTTCGAGCAGGAACAAGCCCCACGAGAACAAACAAGGGCGTTGTAGAGGAGCAGTGGATGCTTCCTATGAGATGTCCCGCATAAATATCGCGATTGCTCGAAGAAATAATTGCTAAATGCTCTTGCGACCTTTACTGACAAGGCATCGCCTGCAAAACATGAGGAGCTACAAGCATCTGCGAGTGGCAGGAATGATTCAAAGGAGGATGACGACAACTTGGGTGAAATCTCTCAATGGTGGAACACGTTGTCTCATCAGCTGGCAGCAACTAAGACAGTGCCACCGAGGCGGGGAAGACTACCCTGGCTCTAATTGGGAGCCATTCTGAAGAAGAAGTACATCCCCAAAATCCTAGGAAGAAATGACAGATGTTCGTTGATGTGAAGATTCATGGCAAACCTATTCGTGCCATGATTGATACTAGAGCTACTCACAACTACTTTCCGAGCCGCTAAAGTAGAGAGACTTGGGCTCTTGCTAGAGAAGGGAGTTGAGCGAGAACCTATTGCTGGTATGGCCAAATCTATGCTGATTATGGTGGTCCATTCGAAGACATGACCAATCTTTCTATTGTGATAATGGACGACTTCAAGCTCATCCTCGGGCTTCAATTATTGCGAGACACACGTACAATAATTTTGCCACATGTTAATTCACTGATGATGCTGGGGGCCAAACCTTGTATCAACCTTAAAGTAGAATTTGCATCGAGCGAGAGATCAAATCCTTTGCAGATACTTAGACATTTAACCATTTGTCGTTTTAATTCATCCCTCCCCCTCCAAGTCCCTCCCCTCTTGCGATCCTCATTCTTCTGTTCGAAACAGCTTGGAGGCTACCAAAGTGCGAGCCCCCGCACCACCGACCCCTAGCTCGTTTATCTTATTTGCCCAAGTCTTGAAAAAATGGCCAAGTCCCTACTCCACTAGGGTGGTTGAGTACAATTAAAATGAGCATCACATCCCGACGCATGACCATAGGGCAAGTATGTGTGCCACCCACCCACCACCCCATGGAGCACTACCACAAGTCTTGTGCTTGACAAATACGTGTGCGTCGCACCAAGTCTTACAATAGAATAAAAGAGATTAGATCGTGTGTGCAATATTGAAAACCCAACACATGCACCTAGATCGGTGAGTGGGCCGCCAATGACCTATGACCTTGGTGTGCAATGCCCGTCATTTGTGGCCGTCGCCTTGCTCACCATCAACGTCATCATGGACCCAACCTAAAATCTATTAGACTCCAAGGGCCACGACTGTCGTCCATGGCTGTTGTCTTATGCTATTGAACGTCGGGTGTTGGGACCGCCCGTGGGCTACCATTGACCTGCATACGACTACATGTCGGTAGGAGGTTGCTTGTGTGCGTGGCCATCAGTTGCTAATGACATGCGCACGGCTGCATGTTGGAAACAGGTTGCTTATGTGTGGGCTTGTCGGCTGCAATCTACTTGTACATGTGCACCCATTGGTAGGGGTCTACCTGTACGCGCGTGCTAGTTGGCTGCTATCTGCCTATGCGGGTGCGCCAGTCCACTACCATATGCCGAGTCCGTTGCTGTCTGTCTAGTTGCACATGATCATTTGCTGTCGTCTATCTAAGCACACTCCACTACTCTACCGTTTGCTTAGTCGTGCGCGATCGTCTCCTATCATTTGCCTAGGTGCGCGTGGCCGTCTACTTGCGCACGTGCGACTATCGCCTATTGTCTGCCTGCCGGCTCTCTGCCATTGGCAGGGGTTTGCCAGTGTATGCTCCGTATTGCTGCCTACTATCTGCCCGTGCTCTCGTGGTCGTCGTCTTCCATCACGTCTTTTTATCGGCAAGCTTTGCAACATTATTTTTAATGATGACATTATCGATAAGCACATCCTGCCCACTACTTATTTGTCAGGTTTCAAGACATACCGAAGCTTATTTATCTAGTTTTAATAATGAAATAAAGACAATTGATAAGACAGTCTAGGAACATCTATGTTGCTTCATAGAATAACTCATACAAATGTGCTCATAAAGACGCAATGCTCATGTAGATATAATGTTTTTGTTGGAAAATATGGAATTTGTAACATGAAACTTTCAATTTTTTCTAATGATTTTCTATTTTTTGGACATATAATATAAATGATTAATAATAATATAATATTATTTTATACAAATATGATCCATCAAATTTATAAATATTATTTCATATATTTCTCTTAACTATCTCAATGTCTAGTACTGTCATAAGCCCTTTTTGTTAAGCCTATTATAGGGAGAGAATGGTGCTTGGGGGGGGGGGTCTAGGTGCTGGGGGCGGCCCTCAAGCCTTGGTTGCCCCTATGGTTTGGGCATGGCTTACGTTGGCATTGTTTTGGTGGGAATTCGGTGAGCTTTTTGGTCTATGGTCATCCCCTTGCTCTTCATCGACGTCGCCGTAGACCCGACCGAAAAATGAACCAGACCAAAAGGCCACGATCATCATCCATGATTGTTGCCGTGTGCCGCTAAACATCGTGTGTTGTGATCGCGTTTCGACTGCCAATGATACTGCACATGACTGCAAACTAGCAAGATGTTTTATTGTGCATGCGCCCATCGACTGGAATGTGATTGTGCGCCAGCGCCCGTTGCCTGCAGTCTGCCTGCACGTGCACACATGTCGGAAGGGGTATGCTAGTGCGCGAGCGTCATTTGGCTTACGTCTACCCAGGCGCGCGCACCAATCTGTTGCTTTCTGCCCAAGCGCGCGCTAGTCCGCAACTGTCTATCCTAGGTGCGCGCCAGGCCACTTTCATTTACCCAGGCGCTCATGTAGCCGTCTGCTACTGTTTGCCCAGGCAGTCACGACAGTCAGCTGTTGTCTGCCCAGGCTCGCGCAACCATTGCCTGCCCGCACGCTGCAGTTGGTAGATGTTTGCCCCTGCACGCTCCTAACCGTTGCCTTCTTTATGCCTATTGCCTTCCATTATGCCACTTTTTGGCAAACTTTGCAACATTATTTCTAGTAATGACATTGCCGTTAAACACATCTTGCCCACGACTTATTTGTTAGGTTTCAAGACATACCGAACTTTATTTGTCTGGTTTTAATGATGGAGCGAAGATAATTGACAAGGCATTCTAGGAAAACTCATCGAATAACTCGTATAAACGTACATATTTTCCCGATGGATTCAATTTTTTTCATCACATAATATAACTGATTAATAATACAATATATATTGTTCTATAGAAATATGATCCAACAAATATTTAAATATTATTCCACATATTTCTCATAACTATCTAATGTGTTCTTATATTTTTCTCATTTGTCAGGGGTGTTTGTCATCGCTTGTCGCTTGCGGTGTTGAAACTAGTAGCTTGTGGTGGGCAAACGTCGGCAATCCTAGCATGCAAGGCTCCCGCTCGGGAACTGGGATTTACTTTTGGGTGCGCTCGCTAGTAGCTCCCTGCTTACGTAAATGGAGGCATCAAGGGTAGTTGGAGATGGTTTGTACCCTTGCCCGTCAACTCTCAGGGGCACCTACATTGCTTGGGTGTCCTTGTCATCTTCTTTGCATGCGACCCCAAAATTAGTAGCTTATGCTTGGCAAACGTCGGCAATCCCGACATGCAAGGCTCTCAATTAGGAACTGGGGTATGGTTTTGTGTGTGCTAGCTAGTAGCTCGTTGCTTGCGAGAATGGAAAGTATTCCTTTCTCTGAGGATGAGAGAACTAGCTTTAGCGTAGGACAACCTCTAGCCTGTAAATGATTATGCTTCTAGTCTGTTAATAAGGAATAATTTTATTTCTATTTTGATGAATATTTGGATTACCTCCTGTGTGTAGAACATTTGGATTTTTGTCATTCGACACAAGGGTGCCTTGAATTCTGATTCTCCCTTTCTTTCTTGGATGTTTTTATGGATATGCTTTATTAGTCTCATATTCCTTGCTCTGTTTGTTGTCGATGTGTCTAGATGTTCTTGCATGAATACGGGGTAAACAATTATGCCTCCATCCTGAATTTTCCTAGAGGTGAATGATAATAGAAAAGAAAGGCCTTAAGGTGTCCTGCGCTACTGGAAAAGTAAGTAAGTGTTATTAGATGTGTCGGGTTGGTACAATCGAAAGAATGTGCTCACGGCCCGTTTTCCTGCTAGTTATTATACATGCATAGTTGCAAGTAATAAGTAGAAATCTGGTGTTTCAAATAGCTAAGTACATGAGTAGTTCTATAAAATAGACTTGTTAGAAACATGTAGGTACATATGTTGCATGTTTGATAGGGTATAGCATATAACAACCACCACCAACACTTCCATGTTGTTAGCTTTTTAAAGGGCTTGATATTTTGGAGTTGGTGGGCAGAGTGGTGCTAAGGGCGAGGGACAACAGCGGGCAAATTTGCGAGGACGGGTTCCCATGACATGGTTTGAGAAGATAGATGTGGAAGACAAGGTGAAAGCGGACGGCTGAAGGTAACTCCAGTTCATAAGCGGCAGCTCCAATACGGGGAAAGATGTGAAATGGGCCACAAAATCGAGGAGCTAATTTCGGAGAAGCGCGATGATGCACTAACTGTTGGCGGTAAGGCTAAAGCTTCAAGAAGACTCAATCCCCAAAGGCGAAGGCGTGGTCGCGGCGCTTAGTGTTGGTCTGATGGACCATGCACTGATGAGTGCGAAGAATGCCCAAAATCTGCTGGCGGCGTTGAAGGGCTTCATCCAAAGATGCGATCTTTGTGGAACCTGGGTTGTATCCTAAAATCGTGGGCGGCAAATGCTATATAAAGCCTAAAAGGGGGACATGCCAATAGAGGTATGATGTGATGTATTATACCAATATTCAGCTAAGGGAAAAAAATAGGACCAACGATGGGGCTCCTCATGGACAAAACAATAGAGATAAGCTTTAAGGCACCTGTTCAAAACCTCCGTTTGACCATCCGTCTGGGGATGGTAGGAGCTGTTATAAGTCAAAGTGGTACCCATGAGGCGAAATAATTCCTTTGAAAAGGTACTGAGAAACATGCTATCGTGATCACTAACAATAACAGAAGGAGGACCGTGTAACTTATAAATCTCAGCCAAAAAAATGGAAGCCAGAGAGACGGCGGTAGTACTGATGGGCAAGGCTATGAAGTGTGAAAATATGTTGAGACGGTCAACCACCAGCCAAATGACAATTCTACCGTTAGACTGAGGTAAGTTTGTAATAAAATTCATAGAAATTTCTTCCCATACCCCGTCTAGAGTTGGAAAAGGTTGCAGTAGACCATAAGGCGGCTAAGTGGAATACTTGTTTTATTGACAAATGATGCAGGTCTTAACAAACGCCTTGACATCCCTAGCCATAAAAGGCCAATAAAAGGATATAACCAAGATCACCAACGTGGCTATAGAACCGGAATAGCCTCCTATGGATGACGAATAGAACTCAGCAAGCAACAAGGGAATGAAAAGTTTCTAGCGGTAATAAAGAAGCCCATTGCGGAAGTTAATCCGGCCAAGACCCACACTCGACCATAAGCTTTTGGCCGTCTAGATGCTTGGAAAAGAAGTGTTGCAAATGTAACCAATGGCAAATTGCGGCGGTATGCAGATAATGCTAAGAGTTGACCGGTGTGTGGAATTTGAGACAGAAAGTCGGCCACCAAAATTTTCTTACCGAACTTGTAAATGATCTCGTAGTCAAAATGATCCTTATAATTGCTTGTGGCTGGATGCAAGAACAAGCTGCAAATGCTCAAGATAATCCATCCACAAGCGATTGTAAACCAAAATGTCATCAAAGAAAACAATAACAAACTAACGTAAATAAGGTCAAAATAAATCATTCATAGCCGACTGAAAAGTTAAAGGAGCATTGGCCAACCCAAAAGGTATGATGACAAACTCGTATTGGTCGTCCACGCTACGAAAAGTGGTCTTAGGAATATCCTCGGGGCATATGCAGATTTGATGATATCCTGAACGCAAATCAATATTGGAAAAGAATCCTGCACCATGCAACTCATCAATAGTTGGAATCGAAAAATAATCTTTCGCAGTAATAGCATTACGATCCTGATAATCAGTACTAAATCGCCATGAGCCATCCTTCTTCTTGACCAAAAGAACCGGGGAAGAATAGGGACTGATACTGGGCCGAATTAAGCTATCCAAAACATCTCCGCAATGAGGGATGCCATAATATCCTTCTGATAATGAGGGTAATGATAGGAGCACGAATTTACTAGAGACGCATTGGGCACAAGATGAATGCGGTGATCGTGGGACCGATGCGGCGACCAGCCTTGAGGAAGAGCAAAAACAGCCGTGAAGTGGCGCAAGAGGGTAGCAAGGTCGGCGGGCAAGGTAGCCACTGTGTCCTCATCGGGAAGCATAGAAACAACATGAACTGAAGCCACAGATTGACAAGCAAGCAAACACATGAACTAAGGAAATGAAGTAAAGGAAATAAAAGCAGGAGGTTCCCCAACCAATACCACCAACGACCCATCACAGTAAAATGCATAGAAGGAACTGAAAAGTCCGAAACAAACAGTCCCAAAGTACGCAACTATTGATCCCCAAGAACGACGTCCGCACCATGCACCAACAATAAATAAAAGGGAATACGAAATGTGTACTGCTGCAGGATGATAGGGACATCCGAACAGACCCCCGAGCAAATGAGAAATACCCCATTACCTACCAACACGGAGAAAGGAGGAATGGGTTCTACCTGCAAATTCAACAATTGAGCAATGTGGGGTTGGAGGATGTTATGGGAACTCCCAAAATCAACAAGGACCGCGACCGGTCAACCCAAAATCGAGGTTGTAAGGCGCAACATATGGGGAGAATGAGTGCCCGAAAAAACATCACTCGATAGGTGAAAATGAGATGGAGCAGGCGATGATTGAGAGAGAAAGGACACTAGAAGGAGAGGCGGGGCAGTGCATGAAATGACTGCCAACAGGGGGTTCAAGGAAGCCGAAGAAGCAGGTGACCCATCCTCATCTGCGAGTAACAACAAAAACTGCTTCGGACGACAACGATGGCCCACAAAGAACTTCTCATCACAATTGAAACAAAGTCCCTTCGCACGTCGGGCTTGCATTTCTGCTGGCAACAAATGCTTAATAGGCAAAATAGGGTGCTTAGGTAGAGCTGGTGGAGCAGAGCGAGGAACAACCGACAAGGGGGTGGTCGGAACAGGGACAGAAGGCCTGGGAAGAGATGAACCTAACAGCTTAGCAAGTCCAATAGCCTGTGAAATGGAGTGCTGCTGAAGGATCACCAACTCGCGCTGACAGTTGGGTGACAACCCAGACAAGAAAGAGTCCAAAACCATCTCAGGAGACAAACCCACAACCACAATTACAACGATGTTCGAACTCACGTTGGTAGTCGAGAATAGAACCAGATTGACGGAGTTTAAACAAAGCCTGTCGATGATTCTCATACGAAGAAGGCCCAAAGCGAAGCTCCAAAGCCAACACAAATTTCGGCCATGTCGATAGAAGCCGTGCATCCATTGGTACCAAGCAAGCGCATCATCGGTCGTATAACAAGAGACACAACGGAGACGAAGCTCAACTAGAACAACATAATAAGTAAAGAACTGATTAGCATGAAACAACCAATCTAAGGGGTTGGAGCTGTCGAACAACTGTAAGTGGATTTTTGGGGGTGAAGGAAGCGGTTGGGGCTTAGAAACCACGTCAGTAGGAAGAGGCAGGGGCACAGGAGCAACAAGGGATAGCGGCGGGGAAGAAGACCAGCATTGGAGCGCGGAAAGCGAGGTAACCGTGGAATTATGACGCACATCCATCGTTGCCCTGATCTCCTGAACAACAGCGGAGAGTGCCGCCACAGATTCCTAGAGTTGCTGGAGCTTCGATTCCAAGTATTGTGAATGCGTCTGCATGACGAGAACTGATGGGGAGGCAATGAAAGCACCAAAAATATGCCTTCAGTTGGCAAGTCAGACTCAGACCCTTTGGCGACGAGATTCGCCGGAAGTATCAATTGCAAGGAATTATCAAGAGAATAATTTTCTGTTACTAAACTGTTATCACTATTCATTCTCTTCTCCCAAACACACCATATGCTGCTAGGGTTTTGATTCTTAGCTAAGGATCCTTATATACGTGTCCGTCATCAGGAGCTTAGGAATTTACTAGAAGGAGTTTGTTGCTTGCAATCTTAATTGCTATCTATCATGCAAAAATACAAATTCTAACAATATCAATTTGTAAGCCTATATGGACTAGTGATGTTTAATCCAAATAGCGAGCTGGCTTGCGAATTGATCTTATGGGTTTAGCTTGGGCTTCAGGAACATTTTGAGTGGGCTTATTAGGTTAAGATAGATTTTAGAGCCAAATAAAGCTGACATGGGTGAGTTTTGCTAAACCATCCCGAAAATAACCCAAGATACAACACTTCAACCTGAACTCTACGGGTGTTCATAAAAAAGGCATGGTCGTGCCAGTCACTCGGCCCAACCCAAATCGCACTACAATTGGGGGTTAAGGGTGGGTTGAGTTAGTTTAGGGTTAGTAAAAAAAACGTATTTTAGCAATCGAGTTTGGTTTTATATTTACATAAATCACGTTTGAACGCAATAACAACAACAATAACAATATACTAGAACTTATACAAAATTTTTGATAATACATAAACTAATATCTAAGACAATAATAACAATACAATATTTTTTATTGGTATTGTATAATATATCTATCTTCTATATTATAAATGTGTGAATGATTTGCTATATTATATATATATATATATAGTTGTGATGCCAATATATCCTTTCATATAAAAATAGAATCATAAATTTATTTGTCCTAATAAATGATTCTGCAATTAATTTTTATAATAATAATTGTTGATTATGTACATAGTTGAATTGAAATAGAATTCTAATAAAATCAACAATAATAAAGAGTTTTACTTACAACTAATAACTATTTAAATAAAAATATTTAAATTTTTTAATAGTAACTTAGGAAAATATATAGGCTATATAAATAGAAGAAGATACAATATAGAATTTTGAAAAATCATACTTTTTTAAGAAATAAAAGTAATATGCGGGACACAATATTTATTGACAATGTGGGAGGCCTAATGAAAAATATTTGACAACAAATATTAAATTATTATTAAAAAGCACCAAGTCAAAATAAATTAAATAAATATGTTTATTTTATTTTTAATGTATTTTTATATTGTGAAGTATATGTTGCATATACTTTTTAATTTTTTTAGGCATTACTTCCCCGTATAAAAAAATTCAATCGCTATTTATTTTATTTATCTATGTTACAAGTCATTGTATATTCTAAACGCACATACATACATATACATGTGTGCGTGTGTCTTTTCTTGTACTTGTTGTGTATGTATATAATTATCTTGACCTAAATTTACTTATATGAATTGACATTTACTTAACTAAAAAAATTGCACATGTTGCATGTAGAAAAACATATAATTTTTATAATGTAAATAATAAATAAAGTGGAGAATAGTTTTTTTTTTATTTCCAATTGTATTTTTTAACTTTGTGAAAAGTAACATTTTTAAATTTAATTTAATTTTTTTTATTTATAAATTTATCTTATTATTATATTGTAACAATTTTATTGAGATAATAAGATTAACGTGCGGCGCACGTGCTTCTCACAAGTATTTATAAATTTATAAATGAGATCAATTAGTTAATTAATTCTTGATTATTTGTTAATTTTTTATATTTTTTATGCCATTGATAAATACAAGATTTGAAATAGATCATATTATTATTTTGTTATAATTTATTTTCATAATCAGCTTATTATATTTCAAATAATATTTGCTTAATATTTATATATTATTACAATCAATTTAATTCAAAATAAGCACTTTTTTCACATTTTTTATTAAAAAATTTGGTAAATTTTTTATATTTATTTTGTATTCTTCTATAATAAATATATGACCATGTCCATGTACATTTTTACATATTATAATTGATATATCATATTTTTATATTTTTACTAATTATAACTACAGAAAAATGCATTTATTATGACAAAATAATTAAAAAAGTATCAATTGTCCTAAAATACTAAGTTAATTGCTCTATAATAAAAATTGCAAAAAACGTCTCAACCCAATTAGACCGCAAAATGCGATTTTAATAATTGTTCGATTGGACTCGGACTAAGCTTTTTAAAAAATCACAAACATCAACTTGGCCGAAAAGTTATCTAAATTAACCCATTCTGCACCACGGTACACTCCTACTCAACCTTGCCCAAAGCATCTATATGCCATCAGCTGGGAACAGCATCAACTTATTATACATTATGCTCGGTGTACACTATGCTACAACTCCATGTCAAAAAGGGGGGGAAAAGAAAATAAGATATTCAAGAAATAACTGGCTATTGGGATCATAATAAGCATGAAGCTACAATGCTTTCTTGGACTTCATCTAATTATAGGTTTCTACATTATATCTAAATGAAGCTTGCTTACATATGCTGTCATATCTGAAAATTAGAGACGACATTTCAAATAATATCATTGGATTTTGCTAAGAATGTTAAGCGACGCATAAGACGTGCCTTGCTAGCAATTAATTACTTACCATATTTGAATCTGCAAGAGAACAAGGGGATCTATTCAAAACTAAGAAAGCTACAGAAAAGGAAAAGAACAAATGAAGATGATCTCTATCTAGGATTGAAACACAGGTCCTAAATCTGCTGCTGGCATTTGTAATCAACCTCCCTACCCGAGCCAGACATTAATGTGGGAGATTTTGTGAGGCTAATTAGGAAGCATTTTGATGGAGTTCGGCCAACCCATAGTCGAATACATTGGCATATTCTGACCTGGTTGACCAGCATTACCATAAGGTCCTGATCCACGATTAAGAGGACTATCATCGTTGTCCTCACCCGACTCACTTGAAGCGCCTGGAGAAGGGCTGGCGCCTGTCATGGGGGCACCAAAATTTAACATATGTGAAGATGGTGTAGAAGATGTCCCCGTTTTTGATTTTTTTCCATCCGCAATGAAGCTGCCTACAATAACCTGGTAAAGAAATGACTTACAAGGGTTCCTAAGACAGACAAAACATATTATAACACTACAGAGGGAGGAGAGAATGAGGAGGCACAAAATAATGAGAGAACAGTACCTGAACTGGTGATGCAGCTTTAAGCATTCCAGCAACTCCACCACCCAGTACCCTACCATCTGATCCAGCCAACGACACGCTCAGACCACCAGTTCGACTGCGGTTACCATTACTCTCTGACAGCAGGAAGGAACCTGACAATGAGATAATCTCAAATCGCCCCTGCAAATGATTGCAGGCACCATTACAAAAGCTTAAAAGACAATCTAGGACATATTAATGAAAAGATCCCAGCTAACACCAAGGGTATTATTTGTCAGTTTCACTTCAAATTTCATAGTATAAAAAGATAGGCCGGTTGTTTGAGCAATTCTTTTGACTCCAATATACAATTTAACCTCAATTGTCTTATGGCTAATTTATGGGTTGGAATCCTGTTTGCATCTTAAAGGCCAATCAATTAATGTCAGCATTTTTGGACTTTATAAAAAATCCCACCTTCCCATTCATGAATCAGATTTCAATATCACATACAAACAATTTGACAGTAAAATGTTTCAGTTACAATTTACTAGAGAAACAAACAATAGCTAATCTGTCGTTTAAATGTCCTTCATAACTACATAAAGGACAAACTCCTCCACATACTCATCAGTGTGCTGCAATTTCAGAGAGCCGTATTGTACTGGAATAATGACTTTGATATGCACAGAAATTATCTCAAAGCCATCCAGGTCATTTGTCATAAACTTATTATGTGGACAAGATGACAACCTAGTAGGTGCCTATGCTACAGTATTAGCATGTCACTGCAGTGTAACAATTGAAAGAAACGTATAGCATCTTAAACGAGGGAATCATTCTATAAAGGATGAAAAACCTTGGGGGTCACTTCCATCGGGTTCAGAAAAGATAATATGTTCAAGGTCTAGGATTCTCTCACTTGATAATACGTTTTAAGCATGTCTTCCAATAATTGCTTATGATAACAAAGAGATTGTGGTCACAGCTGCCAAAGATGAAGGCTGAAGCAGAATGAAATAGATATGCTAAGTTTCAAGTTCACATAAATGGAGGACTATGGTGAATTTACTACAAAATAACATTTCTTTGGGCCTAATCAGCCATTAAATGAAATCATATAACTTGTCTGTGCTGATTTCAGGGGTGTTCCAGTAATTTTATCAACATCCTGGAACTTGCAGGCAGTCCTCAATAACACTATGCTATAGGAAGGCACTAGAAACATGAACTATCAGAGTTTACATTCAGAAGGAAAATCTGCAATATTGAAAATATTAAAGAATTAATAATTGCCTCAGCAAAAGAAGATATTACCCTGAATACAGTGCGTGAATTTACATAACATGACATTTATTTGCAGAAACTATTAACTCTATTGATAAAAGAAGAGTAAATATGTTTGGACCCCAAAAGACTCTAATAGCATAAGTGCAATCTGAATAAGAAAGTCAGATTAGAATCTTTTACCAATGACAATTATTCTAGCCGACTAGGATACTTTCTAAACAAAAGCAGAATACAAAACATAAAATTAAAATGAACCTCAAGGACTATTGATGCTACCCTCATCTTCCATCTTCTTTCACCAAAAATATATATAATCTATCAAATATCTTCACTGCTAAAACAGAAAAATTGAGTGTACATTTCCAATTTCCAACTGTTTGAAAAGTTGGAAACTCGTTTGGTTGGGCCATTTCCATCTGGAAGCCCAACCCAAGTGGAGGTGTGTCCAACCAGTAAAGTGGAAATAGCTTATGGAAACACCTCATCATTGTGCTTCTTCTCCCCCATTCAGTAGGCATGCCAATATTCTTATCAAATTAAGACCTGGCCATGTCATACCTAAGGTTACCTTCCTTCTTCCTTCTTTCAATTCTTGGCTGAAAATGGTAGCATCCAGCTCCGTTCCTCATCTCCAAGACACCGCACAACACAGGGCAAACAAAGCAAAGCCCAAATTTCAGACCAAACACTCAGTTGGGACTCTCATCTTCCCTTTCTCCTCACCTTATCCCACGCAAATTTCATTATAACAAACCAGAGAAAACTCAACCAAAGCACAGAGACAGCTCTCTCCCACCGTGTGTTATGTGTTTTCAGATATTGAACAGAAACAAAAACATAAAAAGAAAAAGATGGCATCTTTAGCACAACAATTTGGTGGACTGAAGTGTCGGCCAACAATGTGGAGAAAATGATTTAATTAATCATGAAGGGGTCGCATCAGTATGTATCTAAATTTCAAAGAAGTGGAGTGCCAGAACAAGTAAAACATACATGACAAGACACAGCCTCTTGTCATGTGGACTTTTGGGCAGATATTTTAAAATATATATTTTAAAATCAAACCTATACAACACATATATATTGACTATTTCAAAATCCTAATCCAAACAAATTCTCATTTCCAATAGTTATATACCTAGGTATCGAAACATCAATTCCAAACATATTTTCATTTCTCGTACAAAAACCAATAAATCATTTTCATCCCATTGGAAACGCTGGAAACTGGAACTAAAAATGGAAACAAAACCAAATGGGCTAAAGCTCCTCTTATTGGACCTAAACATGGAAACAAAACCAAATGGGCTAAAACCCCTCTTATTGGAGCTAAACATGCAGATCAAACTTCTCAAAGAATACCTGTTCGGCCTCCTTTTTTGCATATATTTTATCTTTCTTCTTCCCGCAAAACTAGGCACTAAAGATTCACATGATTTATCTTTACTGAGTTCTGAAAATTCCTAACACAAAAATCTCCTGAAGATGAGGAATAGTCCACTGGACGCTACATTAGGACTCGTATTAGTAGCTTGCTTTAGTTTCTAATGCTCTCCGACAAATTAATGTCTGAAACTAAAAATGTGACAACTGTTGTAATAAACTTTTGTGATTCCTCATCTAATGCAACAGCCAACCAGTAATGCCAGACCAACTTCAGATACTTCTTCAGAGATTAGGAACCCTCAACCATAAAACACACGAATTTATCTGCTATAATTATCTAAACTAAGGCTATCAAGCAGGATCTCTGACATAACAAAACTTCAATGGACTCTAAGCCTTAGGACAGAGCTTGAATTGTTTTCAGACCCGGCTTTTCATGAACCACAAGATTTTATGCGTAGACTAATTCTCCCCGTATGGATTGGAGTACAAAAGGCCCACACCGAAAGGGAAAAAAGAGTCCGTATCACCAGACGTCTTAATCCTGATCACTCCCTCAAGAATAGGAGGCAATGATAGGGTAAATCTGTCAGAGAGTACTCCACCACGAGCAGCTAAGGCACTCTCAGAGTCTCAGTCATTCGTCAATCTCCAGCCCTTAAACCCCCGAGTACAAAACCATGTGTTCCATCTCGTTTCATTATAAATGCTACACATCAACCGGCTGACCGAAAAGGTATAGCAAGGTTAAATTTCCTCTTAACCTTCATGTAATCCCTCAAATCTTCTAATATCTGAAATATTAATTTCCCTATTTTGTGGTCCATGTGTTTTTGTCACCTACAGATAGCAGGTGCAAACCAAATACCTTGCTAGTTGCTTGCTTAGCACGCTCTAGGCATACAAATGCCAAGACCAAAAGAAATCCCATATTCATCTCCATTCTTCATTAAATATGTTTACCATAATGTATATCATGTTCTACAACTGCATTGAACCTGAAATAAATCAGCATCTACTGGTTAAACGAGGCAAACTGCAAGAGAGCTCAGAATAGTTCCTTTTTTTATGTGACTTCAGGACCTAAAATTGGTTTTTCACCAGTCAAATAATCTCTCAATCAAACATATGACAGGTTTGACAGCTATGGAAGTCAAAGATTATTCAACTATCTGATGTGGTATAACATGTCAAACAACCTGCCGAGACAATTATGAAATTTTAAAATAGGCCAAGAATTTAGGTTCCAGTGAGTTCTCAAGAAAAAATAGAAGATAAAAGAATTCAAAAAATGATATGTGGAAGTGGAACTGAAGTAAAAGCAAGCCATGACATTACCCGGTAAGTATTCAAAATTCTATTCACCCTTATCGCTTCTAAATAGCCATCCCCATTCAATCTATCAAATCAATAGTACCACAATCATATATTCAACTGAGTAAAATAAGTAATGCAATGAAACTGGTCCCAAGTACTGGTTCATTCCCCCAATAGTTTCATTAAAAGAAAGAGAGGTGAATGCCAAAGAAATTTGGAGGAAACACAAATCATTAGTTTTTTACTAAGAAACAATGACAATTACAGGGAAAGGTTACATGCGGAATGACTGATATTTTATTACAGCTTATCTTTAGAGGTCAGTTGGGATCTTTAAGCCAGTTTATAACCCAATGAACATAAGGAAGAACATGCACCAGAGATGCTTACTTACCGTTTCTTATACATCTAGCTTTTTATACAAGATTTAAAAGCTAATGATATCTTGCATTTCTAGCACATATGTGGACTTTCTTCAACAAATATAGGCACTTCGAACACAACAAGCATATTCATGGCATTAAAATTAAATCTAACCACAGACATCTTGATACTAGAAAAGTTATTTAACCACACACCTCATATGTCACTGTCCCACCGGACATTGCTGGTTGCCGAAGGGTGACATTGCAGATGGCACCATTAGCTGATAGAATACATACAGTTCGAGGTCCTTGTTGGGAGAAAGCCATAATTTTTGAAGCTATATCCTGCACAAATAAGAACATCCAAGAAAAATCAATAGCAGGATATTTAAAGAGTTCCTCAATGAATAAGGATTCTAGATCAAATAATATTTAAAAATTTAAAATAGAACCCCAGTGTATTCAGAAGCAAAAAGAAATTTCCAATTAATTGGGCTAGTTCATTTGTCAAAAAATAATTGTTTGGCAATAAATCCTGAAAAGGAGATCCTACATTAGTAAGTTGGTGTTTACATACGACAAACTTCAAATTTTGGAGCCGATTTTGGTTGCTAAAATAGAATATATTCTTCTAATAAAATGACAACTAAATGAAACGCACCCCAATTATATTACACGTAAAAAATTAGGAAAAATAGGCAAATGCAAAAGGGCCACAATTTCCATCAAAGTGATGTTGATTTTGAAAAGATCATTGATAAAAGGTAGAGTATCATGTATAATTATAAACACCGCATAACAATAAATTGCATGGGAAAAGAAATAAGAACATGAAAAGAATAGGATAGCAATCCCTTTGAAACTCTCATGCCAAAATTTCCTTCGCTTTCATTGAAGAGTATACTAGGTGGTTCATGTAAATAAATTGAATCAGGAAAGCATGTCAGGGGCATCTGACTTATGATAATTCATGCCATGGATTGTGAAAAACAGCAAAGAAACCAATATTCATCAGGCAAATCATTGAATAGATGTCCAACAAAAAAGAGATCATGCGGGAACTGAACTTTTCATTGTTTGCTGAAACTTGATTAACACCCAAGATACTTCTAGGTCACCCATCCAAGCAAACATGGCCATTAGGTATATTGTTTTGAGAGTTTCTAGTATGGGGTGGGTAATGACATGGGTTAGGTCAAGATATAACATTGTGAGGGCTTCTCTTGAAACTGAAAGTGGAACCTACATATTAGAAAACAGAGGAAATCTAAGAAATGAAACAGGTAAGATGAAAACAAGGCATCATCCTCAGAGTTCTGATTGCGCCAAACCAACATTTTGACAGAGCATGACGTTATATGAGGCTTTATAAGCTCTCATGCAAACTAGTAGCTCAACTAGGCCATATCTCATTCCTAACTGGCAGTGACTATGTTGGTCACTTTTTTATACTTCACTTGTAAAACGCCATAACTCAAATGGACACTGCAGTAGACACCTTATTAGATCAGTCCCTTTACCCATTTGGCTGAATAGTAACATGAGCGAATTCTGCAAATCCAAGACTAAAGAATTTTCTTACCAAGACTATTTTACTTCTTCAAGAGTAAATGCAACATGCTTTCTTGATCGTATTTTGTCTTAACTGCAATACCTTGATTGAGTACACTCACCATCCACTTATATTCTAATGATAGGAGAAGTGGAGAACACAAGTGACAATACAGAACTGTTTGGCTTATTGCCGCAGTACTGCAAGAACCAACTTCAAACAAGGATGTAACTATCAATTGCATCATCAGAACCCAAAAGGCTATTTACTTTTATTAATAACCTGTAACCTTCTACTTGACTTTTTCAGCATCGATGATAAAATGGGTAGTTTTACTCTATATCCATTAAGCTAAGTGGCATAAATACGAGTAACTATGACATTAACTGTACACAATTCAAAGGAATATTACCCATTCAAGAAGTATTAGCCAACAGCTCTTTCACAAAAAATCCAAGTTCTATTAAACAAGCTTCAACCTCTCCAATCGAAAGCACCATAATGTTCTTTCCTTGCTTATCCACATGTAACAGAGACCACACTTGGGTACCCATTAAATCACAATTTGAAAGATTCTAAGTACCCATCAAATCTATCAATACCCAATATTCTATGATGAGCTTCCACACAACAAAACGAAGGATTATCATGCTTGACACCAGAAGTAAGCATCTTATTCAGTACTAGGCATCAGGCTCTCGTACCAATGAACAAAGGAATTATTTCTACAGTTCCTTTTCATGGTGGCATTCAACTATTATTCAGAAGTATATATTACCAAGAAAAAAATGCAGTAGAGAAAACTACATAGCAATAACAAAAACAATAAATTTCAAAGTTAACCCCTTCCACACTCGTATGCAGATATCATCAACTAAAATAAGCAAGCTGAAAGTGTTTTGGGGTAGATATTGTGTATTAATTCAAGCAATGGATGTGAAGCATTAACACAGGTTTTCTTCTTGTTCCCTCTTATGCAACATCATCAAGATAGCACTATCAACTAACCTCTCCTGCATTCACCGTAATCACATGAGGCGTGAAACCTACTCCAGGTGCTCCTGCTCATAAAAAGAGGAACTTCATAATCACATTATCATAATATATGTACATACAGATACGTGAAGCAAATGATCAAGATGATAAGAACAGAACCTAGAGCATCCATCTGTCTTTTCACTGAGCCTGGAGGCCTGCCACGGTTTCGTTTGGCTGGGGTATCGGATGAAGGCGTCCCACCACCACCAGAATCGTTGTGGGGCATGACAGAGGAAATCTGAGAAACCGGGGCAGGGGACAAACCCAGCCCAATGCTGTTATCAGGTGAGTACTTTCTGGGCCGACCCCTTTTCTTCCTAGCCGGCTCAATGCTGAACCCAGCGCCACCACCTCCAGAAGGCGACCCTTCAGACTGAATATGATCCAGCGGTTTTTGTCCGGCGGCAGCGGCAGCGGCAGCAGCCATGGAGTTAAAGGGGAAGCGAGGGTTTTGCTGGTGCATGATAGCGGTGTTTGTGGTGGCGGAGGTGGTAGGGTTGATAGAACTGTTGCTGTTGGGGAGTTGGTAGGAGTTGTTGGGCAGATGTTGTGGGGTCTGAGAGTGTTGGCCCAGAAGGAGGCCGGGATGTGAAGGTGGCAGTGGTTGAGGATGGTGGTGGTGAGAGAGGTGGGGTGGTGGAGCGGAGGAATCTTGGGAATCCATTGGAGCAGGTGTTCAAAGAGAATCAAATCTTAAACAAAGTGTAAACAGAGAATGCAGGTTAATTTGAAATCTGAATTTGAGTGGAATTCCAAACGTTTGCGAACAATGAAAAACTGGGGAGCAGTGCACGAGAGTAGGGCGATCAGGGGGAAAAAGGGGGTTTAGAATTAGGGTTTTATGAATTTTCTTTTAATAAGGAATGTGGGCTTTTATTACCACTCGGATTTGGAATAAAATCAATTTAGAACTTCGGGACACAACATTAAAATAACATAAGATTTGTTTACTATTATCAAATCAATATACAATGAATTCCTTTTGAATATTGAATGAATCTCAAATTATTTATGAAGCTTTACGAAAATTTACAACTTACATTCACAAGAATTCAGATTTTTCTATTGCCTTAAAATCATTGTTAGTGGTCATACATATGTAATGGATATTCTTAAATTAAGAAGTTAATTTAAGAATAAATAATTAAATATAAATTCATAGTTGATTAAAGTGTATGTGATATAACCATATTTCTAATTGGAAAAGAATCACACATAAATCTTGATGGAATTATGAAAGATTAATTGTTTGTTTTTTTAAGTAAGAGCGATGAACTATTATTAATTAAAATAAATTAATTATAATTATTTTTATCGGATATCAATCATTTCAACAATCATATTCTGACCAATAATATTAAATAAACAAAATCTAATCAACACTTACTATTTAGTAGAAACAACACACCTACTATTCAATAGAAACAACATCACACACATAATGCGAGATTCGAACCCATGACCTCTAAGATCATGGTGCCTCAACTTTGCCAATTGAGTTAGACTTCATTAACATGAATTGATTCCTTTCATTACATAAATGAAGATTGATTGTTTCAATGGCCAACTTATTTTAATAGTTTAAATAGAATTGATTACTGACGATTACATAATTGAAAATACTTAATTACGGCAAATTTGATAGAAGCCCAAAAGAACTTACTAACGTGATTAATTAATTTAAGTTTGTATTTAATTAATTTAATTAATCAAATTATGTGCTTGCAAATAACTAGTTATTAGATTGCTTATAGAGTGTGAATGCATCTCTAAGTGCATAGGAGATACTTTTGTCACTTTTTGACAGGAGACAAATTCTCTTCTTGAAACTCACCGTTCTCGCTACATACTCCGACTACACAAGATATGGCTTATGATGACCATGCCTGTGACACGATCACCTCTCACACAGGTCCAAGATACAATTATTATGGCACCCTTTCGTAATTACAATCCATCGCATGATAAGCTCACATTTAACCAGTTAAGATAAACTATACGCTTATTTGATACACTATGTAAATATTACATAACAAGATACGTCATCAAAATCTTTTAGTCTATCCTTGACCTTGGTATTTTATAAGTATACAGAAAGGAGAAATGTGCAATTTCAAGCTGTTATAAAGCTTGAAATACAAATCCCCTTCAATGTTAATATATATGCAATTATATAGCTAGAACTGCTAGCTTAAGTTGAAATTGCTGACCCACCTAGTGATACTGATGTTCGGCTTATGATCTAGTTTAGATAGTTGCTCTATGTCATATCCCCTGAAAAATGTATAACAATCAGTGAGCTGTCTACTCAATAAGTATAGCCAATCAATATATATATATATATATACATACGCCGCAAGTCAAACATAATCATATAAACCAACTAATATTCGTCAAACAATATTAACAGGTATAAGAAATAGCATATGCTTATAATCATATATCAATTTTTTACGACATTGTGGTTTCATTATAGTATATTTTTTTAGGGCACTGCTTAACCAAAATGGGGTGCATCACTCAATGGCCTTGCCGACTATCATCACCATCTCAACCACAACATTTCTTTTTTTTTTTTTTCTCGATATCACACAACACACAGGTCGTATGATACCCCACCATCACTGATACCACACAACACACAACTTGTATGATATTCCATCACCACTGATACCACACAACACACAACTCGTATGATATGCCACATCATCCCCACTGATCAATGGCAGCATACAACTTAACATTAATCATACCATCGTAAGCTATTGTAGTATTCCCCATCCCAGTTAGGTAAGCCATCTTTTGTTCCAATTCACATATCATCATCATTAACCTCATCATTCAATTTTATTTAATAATTATTTTCACCTCAATAACTTTCTCATTTGATTTTGTTCGACAATAAGTCATAAGATCTCATAATTATTCATTTGACTTCCGTACAACAACACCACAAATAAACACATAATAACAATTTCACAGATATTCAGGTGATCCGGACAAATAGTCCACGATCGAAATATAAATAATTAATATACAATATCCACATATATAAATATAAATCCAAATTCACGATCAAATATTTAAGCAACCAATATATATATATATAATACTACACATACAGATATAATATATATATAAATCTAATTAGCTATACATACCTCACATCCCAAAATCCTCCAATTACACACAAGGAGTTGCTCAATCCTCTATTTTGTCGTCACGCCCTATAATAAAGTATTATACATATAATTAATATATTTCAAATATCATAAAATGCTAATAAGATATTATATAATATTCGTACATTTTCACCAACCCTTTAATATTCCATTCTTTTCGAAGTTCAAAATCTCCGTTTTAGTTCCTTTTGAATAACTAAACTTCCTAACTATATATTTAATTTATCAACTAACTCATAATAATTTATTTAATAAAACCCCTTATATCTTTATAATTATTATTTTTAATAACATTTTCTAAATTAAATTATCATTAAGACCCTCGTTTTCCTTTTTAATAACATAATATTTTTAAAATATAATTTTTGGAATATTTTTTTTGAATTTTCTATCAATTCCTCGTTACTGTATACTTTAGTTATACAACAATACATATAATTATGCATTTTGGTTAATAGGCCCGACGAAATTGAATAAATTAACTATAGTAATAATTAATCTACCAAATCTAATAATTTAATTGACCAACTATAACATTTTTTAATCAACTGGAATATTTCATTCAACACTAATATAAATGGTCAAATTCATAAAATACTCTGATTAAACAGTACATCGATCAATATAAATTATTTTTAGTAAATAGCCTAATTAAATAATATAATTATGTAAATTGATAAAAATTTTAAAATTGAAAACTTACCAATTGCTGTTTCTTCATGAAAATGGAGGGGTTTAATTAATATGTGTGTGTGTGTACGGATTGAAAGTAGGGTTGGGATTATGTTAACACAAATTATATATATGTATGTTATATGGGTGGCGGTTGGGGAGGTGATGGCCCCACCCGCCCACTTCTTTCTTTTTTCTTAGTGCCATTTCTTTAAATGAATTTAAGCTTCATTTTAGTGCCTCAAGGCCATCTTAATTGGCTTTAGGCTAGGAAATTTGTACCATCCAGAAGGGTGGAAACCAAGCTCATGCTTGGATTATCCAACGGTCGTACTTTCAATATTTCAGGATCTTGCTCCATCTTGTTGTTCAAAAAGGCTGTCAGTGAACTACTTATCGAGCTTATGGAAGAAACAGAGAAGAATCTCAGGAGAGAATTGAAAGCAGCATGATCAAATACCATCAAAAGATGGCTCTAATACCATGCAAAGAATGAAAAACAAAGAAAGTTTGATGAGCAACCATTATTTTGGAAGCTTTCTTTTGTATTTTAGGAATTGTACATAACAGAATTGAAGCTCTTTCATTTATAGAGCTAAATCCTAGCTGATTCTTGAATCAACCACCACTAACTAAAAAACTGACAAAAGAAACTAAACTAACTCCAACAGTACCCCACATTGCTAGAAGGCAGAAGGAGTCATTGGGCTTTCTAAACTAACCTAACATTAAAGTGCTAGTGCTAATGTTAAAGTGCTAACATGTTTCTATAAGTATAAGGGAACTAGAAAAAACAAAGAGTTGTAGGTGCTATTTATACTAGAAGAAATGTAAAAGCAAAACTAACAACTCTTGAGACTTCACAAAAATGACTAAGTATAAAAGGAAGTTACTAGCAACTTCAATGCTTCAATATAGATTAAATTTTTTCGTGATTCCTTTAGTGTTCAGTAAAATTATGCTGAAAGAGTTGAAGGAAATGCTAAGCAAAACAATTGGGAGTGATGGTAGCAAAAAGAAAAAAATAACATGACAAGTATTAGGTTTGCTTGTGATTATCGGACGATCGAAGAGGGAGGTCTTCTCATGTATTAAGGATTGAGTATGGACCAAGTTGTAAAGCTAGTCAACAAGACGAATCTCGTAGGCAAAACTGAGGGTATTAAATAAAACATTGATTCGATCCATTCCAACATATGTTGTAGGAAGGGTATCGGCTCGGAAAGTGCGAAAAATAAAAAATTAATGAAATCAAAGTGTAAAAATCCGATCAAGGGGGTGTACCTTTGATCTTACCTCGTTATTTTCTTCAATCGGCTTCATACGTTGATTCTCTTTCAACCGGATCTTCCTCCACGAGGCTTCAACCTTTGAAACCCTATAAATCGTCCACGCCACCAGATTGTAATGAATTAATTTAGAGTTAATTAAGGTATAGATTAATTTAATATTATTTTGATATACATTGTCGGTATTAATTTAATACTAATTAATCCCATTTTGATCATGGTAGGTTACATAAATACTATCATAATATGATCATTACTAAGCCTAACTTAGTCCTAGTTTTTGCAGAAACAACCCTGCTATTGCTAAACCTTAGGACCTTCTTCTTTTAGCTTTTCAACTCCTCATCACTACCTTCAAACCATTCACAAATTGTGAGTTATTGGCATTAAATACCAATTGTAGAATAGTAACCATGTTAGTACTCAATTTAAGTTTACCTTCATGGGAAAGGAACTTAGGACACTTTCTCTCCCAATGACTATTTTCTTGGTAGTAAACGCAAACATCATTTGGAATCCTTGACTACCGAACTCTCTTCCTCTTTCCTTTACCTCGCCAAGCAGTTTACATGAGTAGTTGAAGTGCTAGCAACAATTGATGATATCTCATCCTTCTTTCTCTTCCAGCATCCAACACCCTTGTCCTTCACTTTAGAGGTTGAGACCTCTCCCACTAGTACTGATGGCGCATGTCTTTCAATTATTTTTTGGTATTAGACCAATATTTACTAACTCATGAAAGCTTTTATCAAGCCCATTCATGTTCTAGTTGACAATAAACTGATCAAATGAAGGAGGTAGAGATTGTAAAATCATGTCAATGTACTTTTCTTTCCTCTTAAAATCAATCCGGAGGCCTTTGAGCTTTTGCACTAGCAATAATATCATCACTTCATGCTTTCATACAGATGATCCCTCAAGAATTTTTGTGGAGCATTATCGATTAGAAATTATCATACCTCTCGTACTATTTTTGAATCTCGTTAGTTATCGAGTTTAATATGGTATTGTATCATATTTTATTATCCTCATGCCACTATTCAAAATTTTAAAATGTTAAAAGCTCTCTAGGCAGCTATGAGACCAACTCCTAAAGGTTAGTTTGAAATATTCCAAGTCGAGGACCTCGAGACAGGGCATCGAGGGTCCTAGAGGGTCTTAAAGAGACTTGCACCAAGTACTGCAGTTGTGTTTCATCAGCAAGAGACGTAGGTCGTCTATGCAGTTTTAGTAGGTTAGTTGGCAAGGTAGTCGACTGATTGAAGTGACTCACAGAAACCGTCATATGGAAGCCTTATGGGCTTGGTCGGTATGACTGGTATTCCCAATTCTGATAGTACGGGATTAGTTGTTGAACTTGAGGAATCAAGCCAGTCGCATGCATACGAAGACTGTAACTTGGATATGGTGAGAGGTGATTGTATCATGAGATATGGTCATCATAAGCCTTATCTCATTTAGTTGGAGTACGTAGCGATGATGGTGGGTTCCAGAAAAGAATCTATCCCCTATCAGAATGGTGGCATTGAGATTTTAAATATGCTCTGAGATAGTTTAGATTATTTTAGTCTATGGTCATAGCAATTGATTGAGTGGGAAGAGATTTCCTACGACAATCAGTAGAGTAAACACATCTTAAGTATGAAGCATAGATGCCTAGTCAAGAACATGAACTGATACTCGATTCCATGCCATAGACTAAGGCCGGGAGACAGTTGACAGTAGGACTATACCTGTATGAAACTCGGAGCCTAAATGTTTACGTTGTTGGAACAGGTGACCAAAAGCCAATTGGATTGGTTGTTTGCTATTCTCTAATCTTTCTTAAATAATATTATATTAATGAATACGGTAAGAAATTCACAAGTTGGTAGTGTGTTTTATTATGCTTACCACTAATATTGAACGGGTTTTGATTTCACAACAAAATGCCAACAAATAGAAAACGTGAAACCTACGGAGTTGGGCTGCACATAGATTTGGTGGCTATGAAACCAACTATTGAGGATCAGTTTGAAACGTTCCAAGTTGAGGACCTCGAGATAGGGTATCGAAGGTTCTATAGAGACTTGCACTAAGTGTTAGAATAAGTTATCAGAAAGCCAATTAGATTAGCTATTGTGCAATCTATTTAAGTAATTTCTTTTCATTTTGTAATATTGAATTAAATGAATGAGAGTAAGTATTCATTTGGCCTTAGTTTGTTACTCTTACTCTTGTAATTTTCATATATTGCAACAAAGCCCACATATCATTAATCAATAATTGACGTTGGGCTGTGCATTTAATGGCAACTATGAAACCAACTGTCGACGGTTGGATTTGAAATGTTCAAAATTGAGAACCTCTAGAATGGGTATCGAAGGTTCTATTGAGGCTTGCACTAAATATTGCACCTATATAATGGGTGTCGTGTTTTATAGGCAACAGACGTATGACGTCTATGCAATTTTAGTGGGTGGTTGACAAAGGTTGTCAACTGACTGAACTGACTCGCGGGGAGTCATCATATGGAAGCCTGTGCGGCTTGGTCGGTATGGCTTGAACTCCTTGGCTTTGATAGTTTAGGTTTAGTCCTCAGATTTGGGGATCCACGCAGTCTCATATATACGACGATTGTATCTAGGGCCTAGTAAAAGATGATCATATTCTGATGTGGTTGTTATAAGCCTTGTTCTAGTGCAGTTAGAACATGTATGAAGACTGGTGAATTCCAAGAGAGGATCCATCGCCTATCATGAGATAATAGAGATCTCCTATGTGTTCTAATGTGTGTTGTGTTCCCAAGAGTCAGTGGCCACAACGGGTGATAAATTAGGAAAGTGTTTTTCTATGTTGATCAAGTGGAGAAACATAATCAAAATATTAAACATAGATGTCTAGTCCAGGATGAGAACCGATGACCAATTCCATGCCCTGGACTAAGACTGGGAGATGTCAGATGGAAGGACCGTACCCGTATGGCAGTCGGTAGCTTTAAAGTTCACGCCATTTTTATCTATTCTCTAGTGTCGTGGACCGTTGCTAGACGACCACCCATGGTGACAGGTGCTTTCAGATTAAGTATTAATTGAAAGTGATTAATTAAATATGATTTAAATAATTTAGTTAAAAAATATTTACCAATTAAATTGTGTATTGACACAAGCCCAAGTCTAGCGGGGATGAACCCACAAAGTCACACAAAACACTACTCAAGGAAGTGGTAGAATTAATTATGAATTAATTCTAGAAGGAAAGAAAGTTTAAATTAATTTGAGAGATTAAATGATATGATCATTGAAATGGGTGAACCTATGTGATGGAAAACCCAAGATTTAATTAATGAGATTAATTAAATTTGAGTTAGGTTTAAGTAATAAATTTTAATTTAACTGGATGAATTAATTAATAGGATCAAACAATTAGAGTTTTGACTTGGTAATTTAATGAGATTAAATAAATCGGGTTTGACTTAATTATTTGATGGACTAATTAATTGGGCTATGGGATATGATTCATTTGATAAGATCACATAAATTTCATTTGGGCTTTTAAGAATTGATTGGATTAATTCTATGAAGGCTCAAACTTATGGGTTTAATTTATTTTTGAATTAAGTCCAATAGGGTACTTATATATGTGTGTGTGTGTAGCCCTAGCTTGAATATATATATATATATACATATATTTATATATAATACACATTATGAAGTTGTAAGGATGAGGGAGTTATTACTTTAGTACTTATGGTACTAATAGTTTGTATACTATGAGGACACATTGTACCTATTTTTGACTTGACATGCAATGTATACATGTATATATACAACAAGTATATGAGATGTCTCTTGTGTGTGTTTACAATATAAATTTGTGTATATTTCATTTTGTATATGAAACAAAAGACAACACTATTCCTCTGACACTTACATCTTCACAACTCTCTTCCCCTCTTCTTCTCTCTATTCTTGTTCTTCTTGAATTAGTTCCAACCTACACCTTTATTTTGGGTGATTAGTCATGATATCATGACTAATCACCCTTTATTTTTTGTTTTACTTTATTTTTTATTAGCTTGTAATTAGTGCCTCAAATAAAAAAATATGATGTGATTTTTCATGATAATAATCACAATTTAATGTATCTCATTTTAATCACATCATCCAAAGTAAATGTAGCCTAAGGACACATTTACTTAGGCTTATTAAGTTTGATATCCTAAACTATCCTTAACAATATATTGTTTACTTTAATTTAACAACCAGTTATTATATACCTAAGCCCGGTATAAATTAGGATTTGGGAGTGATTCCAATCAAAGTCCACTAGGTAGTATTAACCAATCCCATTGGCTCATTTGATCCTTAATAAAATTTTCTCTCCATATGACCCTCCACTTTTAGTCATATTTTCCAAAAAAAACCCTCATATTCAAATTTAATTCCCCAATTAATTTGTTATCGAACAAAATCATTTGTATATTGAAAATATTTTGGTCTGTCATATCATTGGTCCATCCAATAATTTATTTCGTGGGTATATTATATATTGCGATCAATTAAAATATTTTATTTTGAAATGACATAGGACTTACAATATATATGATTGATCGTAGACAATCATGTTATCTAATAATTTATTTTAATGCCAACGACAACTTAGGAAAAAATTGAAAAAAAAAAAGACAATTATGTTGACTGATTTTTTAAAACAATAGTGATATTGACGGGTTCATGGGGGTATTATTGTTATTTATTACATTTACCATGAATAGAAAATATGTTAGTAAATATAACTAAACAATCAACACATTAGGATAATTTTAATCAAACATTGTAAACACAATATTATATATTAAGCACATTGCTAATCCTCATTTTATCACAATTTTATCTATCCTAAAGTAATCCTATCCAAGTAAGTAAAGGGGCACTAAGTTAATAGTATAATCAAGTCTCTTATACACTTTACCTCTAGCAAGATTTGGTGTAGACCACCTGGTGGTGTAGTGTGTGTTCGACGTAGAGGAGATCTCGTTGATCTTTGCATGAGCTCACGGTTGAAGGAGAAAAGTTTGAAGAAAGTCTTCAAATTGGAAAGGTAAAATTTCGTGATTACATTTCCGTCACTTTATATTACAATAGTCACTTGTTTTATTTAAACTTATTTTATGATTGTTGAGTGCCAAATGCCAGAGATTAAGGGACTAGTACTCTTTCGATTTAAAATTTAAATATGCTTATTTTCATACTTTCGTTGTATTCTTGTCAAGTCCCGGGCCATACCGATCCTTTTAGTGTTATCAGAGCCTAGTTCGACACTCCTAGACTGGGCGCTGAACGCAACAGCGTGCGCTGTGGTTGTGGCTTGCGCGACCGTGCTGCCGTGTGACGTTTTTCCCGATCGGAATCGTTCCGGTAACGTCATATTTATGAAAATTTGATTTTTTTAATTTTTCAGATTTTCTGAAATCATTAAAATTAACTTTTATTTATTTTGCAATTTTAGGTTAAATATGATTTTTTCTTGCAAAATGACATTTATTAATTATGATTAATTTTCAGTTATTTTTGGAGATCTTTAATTGGATTAAGGTGTTTGTTGGAAATAAAGTTGATATCCATTATTAAATGCAATTTCTTGTGAAGGAGCAACATGTTTTTATTGCATAATTATGGCATATATGATATTAGATATCTCTTGATACTTATATGCATATTTATAATATGATACATTATGAAATGTATTTAATTTGTTTATGTGATAAATGAATTAAAGGATGATCCCAAAGGCCATTGAACCCATGTGATTGGTATTGTATTCTATTTGGGTAGGGGCCTACGTGCCTCATATTCTTCTCCACTTTGATTGGTATTGTATTCTATTTGGGTAGGGGCCTATGTGCCTCTTATTCTTCTCCACTTTCTCGTTTTGTACCTTTGAAAATAATAAGGCATTCTTTCTCCCTCTTTTGTACTTTCCCCCAACTTATGGTTGGAGTTTCTATAATTTCAATTGCAATGAGAGTAGTTTAGGAGGTAAGGCATTTTATTTCATTGTAAAATGACTTGTAATAATGGCCTTCCATCGAGATGGGCTCCAAGGAGACACTTGGACAGGAACATGAAGAAAAGAAGGATTACAAAACTCCCATTAAGTGTAATGGGTTACAATAATTTGTAATAACATAGGGTCTACCTTTAGAAACACCAATGATTCATGCGGGTGTGTGCGCTAATTTTATTATGTTTGAAAATCAAAACACAAGAGAATTGTCACAAATAAAAACATATATTTGATAGGTAAAAGTGGGTACAATCTCTAGTTGATCCTCTAATTCTTCTCTTCAAGAATGCATTTGATAAATTCAAAAATAAAATCTTCTTGTATATCTTTTATTGACTTGAATTTGAATTTCTATAACATTAATTCAAGGACTCCAGCCTTTAATCGCGAATTAAACGATATAGTCTTGACTTGAAATTGGATGATTTAGAAGTGAATTTGCCACTTTGATCTTCTTGAGAAGATATTTGAATATTTATAACGTTAATTCGAGAACTTAGTGCATGTAATCCCGAATTAAACGGTATAATTTGTGGTTCATCTTCGATGAAAAAGTCGATCTCCGCCTTGAACGCCCTTAAATATTCTTACACTTGAGGAATTACATGGAGGGAAATATTTGTGTTCTTCCCTTGCTTTGCTCTTCGTTCTCTAGCTCTGTGTATTTTGAATGAGGTCCAAAGACCCCTTTATATAGGTGTCAAAGAGGTAGATATGTAATGCACTTGAACACTTTTGTATTTTCTCTTTATAATTTAATTTAAAGAGATAAATACATCATATATTTGAAGTGCTATGATTGGCCAATTTGATATTATCTCTTTAATATTTGTATTTTTCAAAGAGATAAATATCACAAATTTATCTTAATTTGATTGGAGTGTATATTCAGTTGCTCCACATGGCGTCGTCTGATTGGCTGAAATCTTTGACTGCGAAGCATAATTTGATTGGCCGAAATACTTCATTTTTACATTTGTCGGCCATTGATTTGATGACAAAATATATATCAAAATATCAATTAAATTGACTGTTTATACTTGGAATTAATTTAGCAAATTTTAAAATATAAATAAAAAAAGAAATATAATTGATAATTAATATATTATTTTTTCCTTGTCATCATTCAATTGCGCATGAAATTTTACTTGTTTACAGCAGGCTCAGTGGGTCGCATAGGAACATACTTGTGATCATCCTAAAAGGGGCATGCTAGGTTTATTGCATGTGATGTTTTGCATGATTTATTATTTTGAAACAACAAGCATGCAAAATACTAATATTATGAAGTTTCGGTCTAAAGATAATTAAACTCTCACTTGAATTGTCCAAGTATAATATTTGGCCCATTATTAAAAGGTTTAATAAGTCTAGGTCTTCCATCCATAATGTTATGGTGTGGATGCTACTTTCATCCCTTTTGTGGTCTCACGAGTCGTGGCACGTTTGGGAATGAAGGAAAGCTACATTATTATTATGAACGAGAAAATTATTCTCCTATTTCCCGTTTCACGAGTCATGGGGGTGATTGTAGAAATAATTCACTTAGTTAATGGGTTAGGCCTAACGTAGAATAGCATGATTTACTTGGAGTCCTTCGAATCGTGTGAAAGAGGAGGTTAAATATCTTGAAGATCTCATATGATGAGAATGGTAAATGTTACCTCCCATGAGGTAACTTCAATGTGAATCATAAAAATGGGGCATAAAGAATTATCATCATGGACCTCAAGCCCACTAAAAAATTATTTTTTGAAATACCCATTTGAGAGTAATGGGATTTTGAAGAAATAGAGGGAGTAATGTCCCCTTAGTAATTAGTGATAATGTTGTGATTGATTTGAAGGAATGTTATTATGTACCTAACATGATTAAAAACATCATTTTTATTCCTGTTTTGGACAAAGAAGGTTATGAGTTTTCAATCATTCTAAACTGTTTTTATCTGTTGAAGAATGGTCCTTCACACTTGCCACGTAAACTAATAAATTGCCTTTATATCGTCCTACAATATAGTATGATTATGACTATTCAAAACAAATGCAAGCTAGATAATCAAGAAAACTCACAGATCTGGCATGTAAGGATAGGTCACATCTCCCAAGATAGGATAAGAAAATTGGTGGACTTAAAGAATCTAGAAATAGACAATTCGGATAACCTGCCAGCTTGCAGGTCTTGTCTGAAAGGAAAAATAACCAAGGAGCCCTTTGTAGGACAAAACAGGCTTGCCAATGATCTATTGGATTTGATCTATTTAGATGTCTGCAGGTTATTTACCACTCAAGCTAAAGGTGGGTTCACATACTTTAACCTTTATCGATGATCACTCACGGTATGGTTATATTTACTTGGTGAAGTGAAAGTTTGAGGCATTTGAAAAGTTCAAAGAATTCAGACTTGAAGTAGAGAACCAAACTGACCGCAAGGTCAAAATCCTTCAATCGGATCGAGGTGGTGAGTACTTGAGTAGAGAGTTCTTGAACTATCTAAAAGAGAATGAGATTCTCTCTCAGTGGACTCCTCTTGGAATGCGACAGTTGATTGGCATTTCTGAAAGGAGAAATCGAACCTTGTTGGACATGGTTCGGTCTATGATGAGCTTCACTGAGTTGTCACTATCCTTTTAGGGTTATACTCTTGAGACGGTGGCCAAGTTATTGAACATGGCACCATCTAAGACGTGACCAAGACACCATATGTGATATAACATGGCAAGCCTGCTTCCT
Source organism: Sesamum angolense (assembly GCA_034509725.1). Taxonomy (NCBI): domain Eukaryota; kingdom Viridiplantae; phylum Streptophyta; class Magnoliopsida; order Lamiales; family Pedaliaceae; genus Sesamum; species Sesamum angolense. Next base: position 13,100,573 of record JACGWL010000013.1, read on the forward strand.
ATAAATATCTTAGGGTATGGGGAAGTCCCACATACGTCAAGAGACTAGTAGGAGACAAACTGGATTCGAGATCTAGTTTGTGCAGGTTCATCAGATAACCAAAGAAAACTGCAGGATATTATTTTTATGATCCCTCGGAGCAAAAGGTATTTATTTTGAGAAATATAGTGTTCTTGGAAAAGGATTTTCCATCGGATACCCGACTTGAGGAATTGCTTATTGAGGAGTCAAGAAACAATGCCTCAAGCAGCAGTAGCATCATCTTCCGTGCTATGGTTCCAAGTGAAAATATTCAAATTCTTCGAAGGTCAACTAGAGTATCTCAGCCGCTTGAGAGATACGATTTTGCTGGTGACTTGTTGGTTGGATAATGATCCGAAGACTTACAAAGAAGTGATGTTTGACTTCAATTCAGAAAAGTGGCTGAGACCATGAGATTCGAGATGGACTCAATTGCCTCTAGAATTGTTGTGTTTAATCTGCAATTTTACTCTGTTGCTATTTTCCTTTTGCAATGCTGCTATTGTTTTTCTTTTGCATTGCTGATGTTACTGAAACTATTTGGCTGCTGCATTTTCTAGTTGTTGCTGCTTCAGATTCTGCACTGTTGCATTCGTGCAACAGTTGCTTTTTGTTGTTTTTGTACTGCTGCATCTTCGCATCAAGACTCTTTTGCTACTGTTTCCTTCTCTATTTCTGTTGCCGCATTTTCGCTGTTGTTGTTGCTGAAAATTCGTTGCTGTTGATCGTTGTTTGTTGCAGCAAAAAATGCTGTTGTTTTGCAATTGCTTTCCACTGCATCACCATCTCACTTTTCTCGTTTGCAGGCTACAAATATGCCTTTCTTTTGTTTGTTGCAGCGCCCATTTTGCTGCAACAAAACTCCAGATGCTCATCCTTTGCTTTCTTTTGCAATTCTCTGCTGCACCACCATCGCAGCCACTGCACCAGGAAACTTAGTACCGCGACACAGTTCAGACTGCTTCTGTTTTGCTGCTACAGTCTCTCATTTGCTGCGGCAAACTAAAACAGGCGACCATCTCTCGGGGTGGCTCGAACAGAGAGCTTCTGTGTCTCTAATCCTTATTTTTTACTTCAACTACCTCTAAAATGGTGTTCTTTTTGCAGATTTTTACTCAAGGAAGGAAGGAGATATTACAACTTTGGATGATCCTCATTCTTTGTCACGTTATTAATAAACGCATAAAGTAGACTCCAAAATGGTGCACAAGGCATGCTCTGGTTCAGGTGTGGAAAAGGAAAAGGAAGTAACACTTGCACCCCTGGTCCTTGTTTACCTCTAATGTACTTTCTCTTTCGTGCATTGGAGTGCTCCCTTGGCCTCTTTGTGATCTGAAAAACTGATAGGACTGCATCTTTGCAACCTGTCGTCGAAAAAACAGGGGAATTGTTACAATTGCATGACATTTTCCTTGTTCTTTATACTCATCACGTTGTCATTTAGCTTACACACCATTCGTCTCACTCTCGTCTATCATATTGACCATGTTAGCTTCGCTTACACAGTCAATTTCACATATTCACTGACCACTTTTTGTCTTACTGCGACCCTCGTCCAAAATACACACTCTACTTACACACCCCACTAGGTTTTCTTTTTTTGGGTGAAATGTAAGTAAATTCATCCAAGAAAGTACAAGTTACTCCGGGCATATCGGAGAGTTACAAATTCCACTCTGTGGATCAATGTGCAATCAGTACATGTGGAAAAGTGTCAAAACGAGCTAGAACGCTATGGTCTAAATCAAAATTACAAGAAAATAACATTCATTTCAGAACCTAAAAAGGCTGTGAACCATGCATGTCGAAGCAACTAGTCTCGCTTGTTCTGCAGTGCCCAAAATCGATCTTCATGGGGAGGGAGACAAGGACTCCTCTCCCTTTTTCTGCTTCAATTTCTGTTTGCTTTGAGCGATGTCGGCCGATGAAGTCTTTGTCCCTGGCATAAAGTGTTGAGTCAATACCTGATAGTCTGTTTCATCGGAGGAATCCGATGAATCTGTCGATGATTGCGTCCCTAATCCAGTATTTTAAGTGGGCATTTTTTGCACTGTCGCACTCCCGTTCGATTGTGGCTTGGACGGCCCCGACTGTCCCTATACATCCTTGTCGGCCAGTGGGCAGACTGGATGTTGGTTCTGTTAGTGCTGTTATTTTTGTTGCCTTCATTTCACAATAGTCCACTCAGTGGGCTGCCTCTTTTTCAAATTAATCAGTACAACGATCACGACCGGAATGACAGGCATAGCTGCACCGACAGCAGGCGGCTGGGCGCCTTGGTAAGACCCTTTCAGTTGGCAAACCAGTTGCAATTCGTGCAAAATTTGGGGGTGAATTTGTAGACTATCGACTGTGTCCTCATCACACCATTCGGTAGCATAAAATCCACTTGGTCGACAAACGGCTTTGAAGCATCGACTTCGATCAAGATACGGGCGTACAAAACTCTCTCCATCTTCATTGTTAGCGAGTCCATTACGATAGGCATGCCCAATCTAGAGCCAATCTTCCCGAGTGTGTGGGTGCCAATACTCGAGAGGGAAGGACGGGAGGGTGGCCAAAATCGGTGTCAAACTGATGTCGTCCTCCTTATACTCAAAACAGTCTGGTATGGTTTTGAGGAGGAGTGGACGGCCATAGACGAAATATTGACCGCCGACAAGGATACACTGCCTATCTTCGTCCCGTGCGAATCGGAACATGAGCCATCCACTGTCGTGCTGTTAGAACGATGCTCCCCAAGACTTGGACAGTGCATGTATGGCTTGAAGCCCCAAAAATTTTCCGGCAATGTAAACGCAATACCCCAACTTGGTCCGAACATCAATCAAGTCGTCTGCCCCAAGCTTGAGAGTTTCTTGTTCAATAACAAATTTCGTGAGCTTGTTTTCGTCGGAGAGCTTTCAGTTAGAACTGAAAAGACCCACAAAGGTGGGCTTCACCATACCCTCAGCTTAGGTTGTTGCTTCCTTGGCCGACAACGTCTCCTTGGCCGGCAGCGTCTGAACAGACCAATGGCCATGACCTGTTTTTTCAACAAAGGAGAGGCAGGACTCTAATTCAGAGATAAATCCCTGCAAATCGATGGAACCCACCTCTGCTCCATTGGTAGACTTAGCGTAATTCTTACTCGGTACAGGGGCAGTGGCCGGCGGCTTGGCGCTAGCTAATGCCTGAACCAAAATGGCGGCTGTAGGCTGGCTGGATTCTGGGCGGACAACAGTGGCAGCAGTAGGTTTTTTTGTGGCCGGATGATGAAGAAGACATGGCAAATAGAGAAGGCTGAGTTGGTGTAACTGGTTGGGCAGGCTGGCAGGTTACCAAAGCGGAAATGGCAGCAGGCAATGAAGTTGACAGCATCTCCAAGTCAAACTAGGCAGTAAAAAAGATACAGTCTGCCTTAGCTAAAAGAGGAAACTACAGGTTGTGCAGCAAGAAAACAATATGTTGCCTGGGCAAAAAACAACAAGGTTTCACCTAACTCTAGCCGGCCGTTCAGTGGCAAAAAAATGGAAAAGCCGTCCCTAAAACAAGGTGAAACCAGTGGGTTGCAGCAGCTCGAACAGACTCACTCAGGCAACTAAGAAAACCGTTGCTGGGCAAGTCACGGACAGAGATTCTGGTTGTTGGAAGATCGCCGGAAAAGGTTGGAAAACGATCAGAAGATGCAGAAAAAAACCCCCTACAAACCTAGAACCCTTCACACCGGCAACGGCTATCTACCAGTTCGGCCAGCACAATGAAAACCGGCCTGCAGCAGCAGGCTTCTTGGGCAGAAATGGGCACAGGTAGTAGCAGTTAGATTCCGGTGGGCAAAGGTTAAAACGGCAGCAACACTCACTCAAATCAATGAAAACGATCGGTAAAAATAAAGAGTAGCATCAGACGACATGTTTAATCAGAGCAAAACTTGCAAAAGATTGATGAAAGACCAATAAAAGGAGCATCCATGGTGAGACACTCTAGAGAGAATGGAGATCATTCTTTCTAGAGAGAGAAATTCTCTTGACCACACTACGAACTCTTTCTTGATTCTATAAATGAAAATTAAGTAGAGATGCGGGGTATCGATCCCCGTACCTCTCGCATGCTAAGCGAGAACTCTACCATCTGAGCTACATCCCCACCAGGTTTAAAATGGGGGTAACACTCACTCAAATCAATGAAAACGATCGGTAAAAATAAAGAGTAGCATTAGACGACATGTTTAATCGGAGCCAAACTTGCAAATGATTGAAGAAAGACCAACAAAAGGAGCATCCATGGTGAGGCACTCTAGAGAGAATGGAGAGCATTCTTTCTAGAGGGCGGCAACACTCACTCAAATAAATGAAAACGATCGGTAAAAATAAAGAGTAGCATTAGACGACATATTTAATTGGAGCCAAACTTGCAAAAGATTGAAGAAAGACCAATAAAAGGAGCATCCATGGTGAGTCACTCTAGAGAGAATGGAGAGCATTCTTTCTACAGAGAGAAATTCTCTTGACCACACTAAAAACTTTCTTGACTCTATAAATGAAAATTAAGTGGAGATGCGGGGCACTGAGAACTCTTTCTTGATTCTATAAATGAAAATTAAGTGGAGATGCGGGGTATCGATCCCCGTACCTCTCGCATGCTAAGCGAGCGCTCTACCATCTAAGCTACATCCCCACCCGGTTTAAAACGGGGGCAACACTCACTCAAATCAATGAAAACGATCGGTAAAAAAAAAGAGTAGCATTAGACGACATGTTTAATCGGAGCCAAACTTGCAAAAGATTGAAGAAAGACCAACAAAAGGAGCATCCATGGTGAGTCACTCTAGAGAGAATGGAGAGCATTCTTTCTAGAGGGCGGCAACACTCACTCAAATAAATGAAAACGATCGGTAAAAATAGAGAGTAGCATTAGACGACATATTTAATTGGAGCCAAACTTGCAAAAGATTGAAGAAAGACCAATAAAAGGAGCATCCATGGTGAGACACTCTAGAGAGAATGGATAGCATTCTTTCTAGAGAGAGAAATTCTCTTGACCACACTAAGAACTCTTTCTTGATTATATAAATGAAAATTAAGTGGAGATGCGGGGCACTGAGAACTCTTTCTTGATTCTATAAATGAAAATTAAGTGGAGATGCGGGGTATCGATCCCCGTACCTCTCGTATGCTAAGCGAGCGCTCTACCATCTGAGCTACATCCCCACCCGATTTAAAACGGGGGCAACACTCACTCAAATCAATGAAAACGATCGGTAAAAATAAAGAGTAGCATTAGACGACATGTTTAATCGGAGCCAAACTTGCAAAAGATTGAAGAAAGACCAACAAAAGGAGCATCCATGGTGAGGCACTCTAGAGAGAATGGAGAGCATTCTTTCTAGAGGGCGGCAACACTCACTCAAATAAATGAAAACGATCGGTAAAAATAAAGAGTAGCATTAGACGACATATTTAATTGGAGCCAAACTTGCAAAAGATTGAAGAAAGACCAATAAAAGGAGCATCCATGGTGAGGCACTCTAGAGAGAATGGAGAGCATTCTTTCTAGAGAGAGAAATTCTCTTGACCACACTAAGAACTCTTTCTTGACTCTATAAATGAAAATTAAGTGGAGATGCGGGGCACTGAGAACTCTTTCTTGATTCTATAAATGAAAATTAAGTGGAGATGCGGGGTATCGATCCCCATACCTCTCACATGCTAAGCGAGCGCTCTACCATCTGAGCTACATCCCCACCCGGTTTAAAACGGGGGCAACACTCACTCAAATCAATGAAAACGATCGGTAAAAATAAAGAGTAGCATTAGACGACATGTTTAATCGGAGCCAAACTTGCAAAAGATTGAAGAAAGACCAACAAAAGGAGCATCCATGGTGAGGCACTCTAGAGAGAATAGAGAGCATTCTTTCTAGAGAGAGAAATTCTCTTGACCACACTGAGAACTCTTTCTTGATTCTATATAGAAAATTAAGTGGAGATGCGGGGTATCGATCCCCGTACCTCTCGCATGCTAAGCGAGCGCTCTACCATCTGAGCTACATCCCCACCAGGTTTAAAACAGCGGCAACACTCACTCAATTCAATGAAAACGATCGGTAAAAATAAAGAGTAGCATTAGACGGCATGTTTAATCGGAGCCAAACTTGCAAAAGATTGAAGAAAGACCAGCAAAAGGAGCATCCATGGTGAGGCACTCTAGAGAGAATGGAGAGCATTCTTTCTAGAGAGAGATTCTCTTGACCACACTAAAAACTCTTTCTTGATTCTATAAATGAAAATTAAGTGGAGATGCGGGGTATCGATCCCCGTACCTCTCGCATGCTAAGCGAGCGATCTACCATCTAAGCTACATCCCCACCAAGTTTAAAACGGCGGCAACACTCACTCAAATCAATGAAAGCGATCGGTAAAAATAAAGAGTAGCATTACACGATATGTTTAATTGGAGCCAAACTTGCAAAAGATTGAAGAAAGACCAACAAAAGGAGCATCCATGGTGAGGCACTCTAGAGAGAATGGAGAGCATTCTTTCTAGAGAGAGAAATTCTCTTGACCACACTGAGAACTCTTTCTTGATTCTATAAATGAAAATTAAGTGGAGATGCGGGGTATCGATCCCCGTACCTCTCGCATGCTAAGCGAGCGCTCTACCATCTGAGCTACATCCCCACCAGGTTTAAAACGGCGGCAACACTCACTCAAATCAATGTAAACGATCGGTAAAAATAAATATTAGCATTAGACGACATGTTTAATCGAAGCCAAACTTGCAAAAGATTGAAGAAAGACCAACAAAAGGAACATCCATGGTGAGGCACTCTAGAGAGAATGGAGAGCATTCTTTCTAGAGAGAGAAATTCTCTTGACCACACTGAGAACTCTTTCTTGATTCTATAAATGAAAATTAAGTGGAGATGCGGGGTATCAATCCCTGTACCTCTAGCATGCTAAGCGAACGCTCTACCATCTGAGCTACATCCCCACCAGGTTTAAAACGGCGGCAACAGTCACTCAAATCAATGAAAACGATCGGTAAAAATAAATATTAGCATTAGACGACATGTTTAATCGGAGCCAAACTTGCAAAAGATTGAAGAAAGACCAACAAAAGGAGCATCCATGGTGAGGCACTCTAGAGAGAATGGAGAGCATTCTTTCTAGAGAGAAAAATTCTCTTGACCACACTGGGAACTCTTTCTTGATTCTATAAATGAAAATTAAGTGGAGATGCGGGGTATCGATCCCCGTACCTCTCGCATGCTAAGCGAGCGCTCTACCATCTGAGCTACATCCCCACCAGGTTTAAAACGGCGACAACACTCACTCAAATCAATGAAAACGTTCAGTAAAAATAAAGAGTAGCATTAGACGACATGTTTAATCGGAGGCAAACTTGCAAAGATTGAAGAAAGACCAACAAAAGGAGCATCCATGGTGAGGCACTGTAACATCCACACAATTTTAATATATGATTGTGGGATTAATTGGTAAAAATTTATGAAATTTATTTAATTAGTACATAAATTCTGTATTTACTTTTGATTACATTAAAACTTGAACGGAGTAAATTGGAGTTCGGAATAATATATGGGATCAAATTATATTAATTAAGAAATTAGGTAGGATGTATTGGTAATTATAAAAAAAAGAATAAAAAAAAGAAAGAAAGAGAGAGTGAGGTGGTAGCAACACAAGTTGCACCTAGCACCTCACCTCTTGCATCTACTCTCACACACACACACATTCACGCACATACAGCATACACACACACTTGACGGGAGAAAGAGAGAGGGAAAGAGGAAGAAAAGAAAGAAAAGAGAAGAAGAGGAAGAAAAGAAGAGAAGGGGAGAGAAAAGAGAGGAAAAGGGAGAAGGAAGTGGGGTTGCTCTTCATCATCTTCATCATCTTCAAACTTCGAAATTTTCATAAAAGATTTGGTAAGTTTTGCTGAACTTTCATGGTTAAATTCGTATAGGAGCTGCATGTTAGTCAAAATGGAAGAAAATACCCAATTAAAGTGAAAGAGAAGTACCAGAATCGACTCTGTTTCCGATTAGCCTCTGTAAATCTCGATTTTAAAAGGGTTATACTGCTCCAAATTTAGTGATTTTTGAACCTGTGTAATCTTTGATATGTTTACTAAAACTTTCTAGTTTTGAGAAGAAACAAATCGGTCGTTTGAATGGGTTAAACGGAGGAAACATTCTGTTGCTCTGTTTCTGCGGGTAAACTGACAAGGTGTGTTTAAAACCTTGTGAGTAGAGTTTTACTAGTTAAATTCGAATGATTCTTGTGTAAATTGAAACTAGATATAGGCGGTTATATTGTGAAAATTTGGTAAATTTTGGAACAGTATATGATTTTTCAAAGAATTTTAAAATAACAAGGTTTGAATCTGTTGCTGTCTAAAGGGACCCGGTTGTATTAAAACTTGAATAACTAATTATATATATATCCAATTTGTATGATTCTTGCTGTAAATGCAATTAGAGACTCATGAGAATACTTGGTGTAAAAATTGAATCTTTATCAATTGTATGTTTGTCTGAGGGAATTTTATAAACTGAGACAGAGATGCTGTCAAGGAAAAACAATTTCGTAAAAAGGACAGATTTCTATAAAATTGACTTTTATGGTTAAAAATACAAATCATACATCATTGGATAGCTTATTATGTCTAATTTATTACACTAAAACAGTTTCTAATGTTAGTGATTGTAATTAAAGTTATGATATACTTAGTGAGTAGGGCTCATTCTGTGAATATTGAAGATTCAGGGGCTGTAAGGGTAATTTCTAAAATATAAAAACTGATTTTAATAAATCAGAATATATATGGATGGAAAGATAATTGAGTCTACTTTATGTAGAAGAAAACGGAATAAAGATCCGAATTTTATAGAAGGAGATATTCAGAAATTAGTGAGAAGTGTACGAATGTAATCTAGTGCTTTTTGAAAGAACTTCAATATCGACGATTCACTGACGATACGTCTTATACCTCATTTTAGGACACGGGAACAACGTTTGAGCTTGTGCACATCATTCTACTATTTAAATAATTGGGGAAAAGTGAGGTAAGTATAGCTAATTGGTTTATATATATATGTGTGTGAATATAAGTATTGCTTGTTGGATTTATGTATATATTCATATGGGTGAAATATGAATGGTATGTATACTTGTTAATGGATGTTGATGGTGATTAAGATTATCTGCATATCTGTGGAATTGCTATTATGTGCTTAATTGTGATCGTGCTACACGAATGTTGGCTAAATGATTGTGGGGTTTTGTAATTGAATGTGGAGGAAATCAAATAGAAAGTGATTGACGAGAAAATATTATTATATGGAATTGTATGAGTAAGTGAATAATTAGTATTATCTATATATGTTTCCTTTCTTTGTGGTATTCCTTTAATATAGATGTGTGATTCATGCTGAAGTTGATTTATCTGAAAATGTATGCGTGGTGGATGATTTAATTGGAATGATGATATTGTGCACGTAAAATGAGAAATATATTGAAATGCTTATTTATTGGTGATGTGTATGGGTGTTTGTAAATAGAAATATGTCTATATATGTTTTATCGATAGCTGCTTACAAGGATGGTGATATGTGGATTGAGGGAGTGGTGGAAATTGAATATAATGTGATGTGAATACCCCTTGATGTTGTTGAATAGCCTATGTGGCAAATGAAAAGAAAAGAGCTATGATATTATGATGCGATATGAAAAAGAGCAGTACTGCGATATAAAAGAGCTATGATGCGATATGAAAAGAGCTATGAAGCGAATTGAAAGAGCTATGATGCGTATAAGATTGATGAGCCGGCTGTCAAGGGATTCATGTATATAATGAAAGGTGAGGTTGAGTTGATGGGAAAAACACTATATCACCTTCTGGTAAGCAGACTAGGAGTAGGAGATTGTCTACTGTGAGTTGGCTATATTGTGTAATATGTGTTGGTTATGTTGGTATCATTGTTTTGTACTTAACTTGTTGCTTGAGTATATATATAGACTGAAAAGCTATACTTACTGAGTTGACAACTCATAAATTTGTCGTATTTTTCTTTCAGGAGATAGGTCATAAGCCAGCATCAACCATATAGATGGGTCAGCAGTGCCATGCTAATTCGAGAGCTCTAGATAGATGGACATAAGAACATGTAATTGTGTTTAAGTTAGTGTTTTATATTTTGTAACAGCTAAAAACTCTAGTGAAGTATGTAATTTGCTTGAGGTGTTCGTCAGATATCAACTTTGTCAAATATTTTATAGGGATAATTGTGAGTTGTGAGGGTAATTGAATGTGATTACGGAGGGGGTGTCACATTGGGTGGTATCAGAGCGGGTCTACGTTTCTAGGGCGAAATGTTGACTTGATGAGATATGTCTAGTGATGAAGGATAATTTGTTATGAGGCACATGCTGACCCAGTAGTTAGTAAGAATGAGTAAATAGAATCAATAGAGGGTATGATCGTATCTACAATATTGGTGGAGTTGACCTAGAGTTAGAAGATGTACTGAATGATTTGAGTATATAAATTAATGTGTAGATATTATGATGACTTGATGCAGTTTGATGTAAAGTCAATGTGATATAGATTTATTAATGCTGAATAATGTTTTATGACTGTTTTATGAAGGAAGGTGTAATGAAATCTGTGGGCAACCCAAACGTAATAATAGTGGGGGATCGATAAGTGATGCCACTGTGTCCAATAATGACTATATAGGTGAAATGATTGATGTTAGATGGGTGTGTAGCTTAGTGAGCTTGTACAATAATACTGAAGGAGTAATCTCAGATTGAAAGAAATTCTCTTAGCAAAAGATTTTCATGAAGTGCTACCTAATGATTTAGCAGGTTCTCCATAGCAAAGAGAAGTAGATTTCGCATAGGAATTGTGGTCAAGATGGAATAATGAGAGTGGAAAATGTAAATAGAAGAATTACTTGGGAAAAACTTAAGATATTGTACGAGGTTGTGTATTTATTATCGCTAATTGAATAGAACGATGGTGAAAAATAAGTAAAGATCGATCTGAGAGTTGGTTATTGAAAATTGAGGATAGCAGAGAATGATATACCTAAAATAGGTTTGTAATTGTTATGCTCTTTATGAGTTTTGAGTAATGCTAGTGGATAATGGAATTCATAGGTGTTCATGGCATTGATGATTCGCATATTCTAAGAGTACTTAGGTCAATTTGTGATAATTATATGGAAGACATCTATGTGTGTTCAAGGAGTAGAGAGGTGCATGAATAACATCTAAAAATAGTGTTAGAATTTGAAATAGAGCGTTGTACGTTAAGTTAAGGAAGAATGAGTTTCTGGGTAAATCAAGTAGTTTCTCCAGGACATGTGATATTTGGCATTGAGTTACACCTAACTTTACAAAGGTGAAAGTTACCAGGGACGGAGAATATCAAAGGAAGTGATTAGAGCTTGGAATTTCTTAGGACTGCTTGGGGTATTATATGAGATTTCTTAAGGGTATGTGGTGTATATAGATACTTCGAAATAATTTTTGGAGAGTGTAGAATTATTAAAGGTTTTATGATTATATTATTGATTGTCATTTTGGGAGAGCAAATAATAGTAGTGGATGCCTTGAGTCGAAAGAGTGCAACAATTATTAGTGAATTTGGGAAGTCTTAATATGATATTGTTATTAGAAATGGTACCAATGAAAGTGAAGTTGGAGATGGATCATGTAACGTTTGCCAGCAGCTTCGTAAATAAGTTATCCTGACTTGGCTATGATTGAATAAGATCCTTGGACTTGAGGTGTAAGTTGACAACTAAATCAGAGTAGAGGTTTAGAAACTTCAGTTATTTTGGGATTTTTGAATTTGTGCAGCATTAAAATGTGATGAGTCAATGTTTGCTGACCAACAGTCAGAAGAGCTACTACAGAGTAAGTCCTAAGTTGAGGAATTATGTCGTTGATCTTGAAGTGGTAGATTTCTTTAAGTTGATGATATTAAAAATTTGGGGTTGATATTAGTTCTAATTGATAAGGAATTTTGGAGATATATATATTTGATATGTGAAAAAGGGGAGATAGGGAACAAGCGTGCCACTATTTATTTGCTAAGTTGATGCTAGTAACCAAAAATTATGATGTTCGATCTGTAGGTGGTGTCTTGGGAATGAATGGTTATGGATTGATCTTACGCAATAATATTGTTGGAATGCTTTAAGAGATGATCTTAACTTGTTTACTGTTTATTAGATCGATGAGTTGACTTGTGGGTACTTTATAAAATTGGTAATGTAAATATATCATAGAAATACTTGGATTATGGATGATAATTTTTGGGCGGAATTATATTGACGAGATTTATGGAAAGGAAAAAGAGGTGGTAGAATGAGAGTTAAACATTTGACTTGTAAATGAGTACAAGTATATTAGATTAGAGGATGGGTACAAAAAAAAAATTGAGTTATTTTAAGACTTTTAGTTCTATTGAGTACTGAAATTGTAATAGTTCACTATTAGACGGTCAACCAGTATGCGATATAGTACTGACGGTAGAAACAATGTCTTGATTATATGGGTATAGAGTCCCTTTGCTAGTGTGACAATGTTAAAAGGTTGGGTTGGATACCGATTGTCAATCTAGTAAGAAGTCACTGGAGACATAGTGTGTCTGACGGAAATGGACTATGTGATAAATGTGGTATTGATGGTTATGGCTAGAACATCAAGAAGCAATAGCTAAACTCCAATTTTTACCTATGCCTAAATGGAAATAGAAAAAGATTATTGTGGACTTTATCATTGGGCTACTATGCATATAAAAAAAAAAACACAAAGGCACTAAGTACGAAGTTGTATCTGAGTACAACATTTTATCCTCAAATAGAGAAGTAATCAAAAACAACAATTCAGATATTAGAACATACTATGAGAACTGGTGTAAGTATTAAGGAAATTGGGATGATTAGTTATCACTGATGGAATATGGAATAGGTGAAAAGGTTTTCTTAAGGTATGTTCGTGAATAAAAATACTGAGATTTGATAGCTATGTTTTGATCGTATTAAATCAACTCTATACATGTTTTACGTGAGTTGGAGATAGAAGTTTCAAAGAAACTTAATGTATGTAGAGGAATCAATAGCTAATCTTGGATAGGATGGTATAGCAATTGAGAAAATAAATGGATACAATTGTGAAGGTAAAATGGAGTCATCACTCTTTAAAGGAATCTACTTAGGAGGATGAGAAGGATATGAAACAGAAGTTATTGTACTTGTATTCTTGTATTCTGGAACTGGTAAGTTAATCAAATTTCGAGGACGAAATTTTTATTAGGAGGGGAGAATTGTAACATCCACACAATTTTAATAATATGATGTGGGATTAATTGGTAAAAATTTATGAAATTTATTTAATTAGTACATACAAATTCTGTATTTACTTTTGATTACATTAAAACTTGAACGGAGTAAATTGGAGTTCGGAATAATATATGGGATCAAATTATATTAATTAAGAAATTAGGTAGGATGTATTGGTAATTATAAAAAAAGAATAAAAAAAAAGAAAGAAAGAGAGAGTGAGGTGGTAGCAACACAAGTTGCCACCTAGCACCTCACCTCTTGCATCTACTCTCACACACACACACATTCACGCACATACATCATACACACACACTTGACGGGAGAAAGAGAGAGGGAAAGAGGAAGAAAAGAAAGAAAAGAGAAGAAGAGGAGAGAAAGAAAAGAAGAGAAGGGGAAGAGAAAGAGAGGAAAAGGGAGAAGGAAGTGGGGTTGCTCTTCATCATCTTCATCATCTTCAAACTTCGAAATTTTCATAAAAGATTTGGTAAGTTTTGCTGAACTTTCATGGTTAAATTCGTATAGGAGCTGCATGTTAGTCAAAATGGAAGAAAATACCCAATTAAAGTGAAAGAGAAGTACCAGAATCGACTCTGTTTCCGATTAGCCTCTGTAAATCTCGATTTTAAAAGGGTTATACTGCTCCAAATTTAGTGATTTTTGAACCTGTGTAATCTTTGATATGTTTACTAAAACTTTCTAGTTTTGAGAAGAAACCAAATCGGTCGTTTGAATGGGTTAAACGGAGGAAACATTCTGTTGCTCTGTTTCTGCGGTAAACTGACAAGGTGTGTTAAAACCTTGTGAGTAGAGTTTTACTAGTTAAATTCGAATGATTCTTGTGTAAATTGAAACTAGATACATAGGCGGTTATATTGTGAAAATTTGGTAAATTTTGGAACAGTATATGATTTTTCAAAGAATTTTAAAATAACAAGGTTTGAATCTGTTGCTGTCTAAAGGGACCCGGTTGTATTAAAACTTGAATAACTAATTATATATATATCCAATTTGTATGATTCTTGCTGTAAATGCAATTAGAGACTCATGAGAATACTTGGTGTAAAAAATTGAATCTTTATCAATTGTATGTTTGTCTGAGGGAATTTTATAAACTGAGACAGAGATGCTGTCAAGGAAAAACAATTTCGTAAAAAGGACAGATTTCTATAAAATTGACTTTTATGGTTAAAAATACAAATCATACATCATTGGGTAGCTTATTATGTCTAATTTATTACACTAAAACAGTTTCTAATGTTAGTGATTGTAATTAAAGTTATGATATACTTAGTGAGTAGGGCTCATTCTGTGAATATTGAAGATTCAGGATGCAATACATGATTTCCTTCAGGGAACCCCTCTGCCTATGAGTTTTTCGGCCACCTCCCTAGTGCTCATACCAATGGTAAAAAATCGATCCCAGTGGCATGAATTTCGTCTGATAAGCTTATGCAATACAACGAACAAGATTCTATTGAAGTTACTTAACAAATGACTAAAGGTCATGCTTCCTTCACTTATCGTCTCTAATTAGAGTGGTTTTGTCCACCAACGGCAGATAGGAGACAATATTCTGCTCACTTAAGAAATCATGCACTCAGTAGCAGCTAATAAATATGAATGGAATGTGACGTTCAAGCTATACATGGGTAAGGCGTACAAGAGAGTAGACAGGGATTTCTTGCTCACAGTATTGCGGCAATTTGGTTTTCCGAATTAGTGGATTGGTCTTATTAGATTGTATACAAAATTGCTGGTTCTCAGTCTTAATCAATGGTTCTCTTGATGGCTTCTTTAAATCGACCAGAGGACTATGACAGGGGGATCCCCTCTTGCCACCCACCCTATTTGTGTTAGCATCAAAGTTCCTTTCGCGGAATTTAAATGCACTAATGATAGTGGATAGGTCTTTCACCTTCCAAGGCAGCGAGGGCATTTCTTGTCTGGCATATGCAGACGATGTGCTATTTTTCACAAACTCTAATGAGCATCATTGGCAAAAATTTTGCATTTCCTGCGTAATTTCGAGAAGGCTTCAGGACAAAAGCATTAACATTTTAAAGAGTTTTGTTTATTGTGGCTCCAAAAGGACCATGTTTGATCAAGAAAAGGGTAAAAAGAATGACTGGTTTTTGTTTAAAGGCCTTTCCTTTCCTATATTTTGGGGTGCCAATTTAAGTAGGAAGACGGAAAATTATTTGTTTTGATCATTTAATTGATGGACTGACCAACCAGATTGGAAGTTAGGAGAATAAACTTCTATCATATGGGGGTCATCTCCAACTCATTAAGTCAGTCCTCTTCGCTATGCCTATCCACATAATTTCAGTATTTAAATCTCCTCAAGCAGTTGTTTCACGCATTGAGAGCATGCTAAATAAGTTCTTTTAGGGTTCAACAGGCACCGTTAAGAAACTGCATTAGTCGTCATGAGGTTGGCTTTGTCACCCGATTGACGAGGGGAGATTGGGTGTTTGGAGTTTATTAGATGTTGTAGAGGCTTTCTCTATCAAATTATGGTGGCGATTTACAACGAGCTCTTCACCATGGTCGACATTCCTTGAGAGAAAATATTGTAAAAGATCTTGTCCGATACATCATATGCTTATTGAAATAGCTCCCCCACTTGGGGTCGCATTAAGCCAGCTCAGCCTGCTGCAGAATAGTGTGTTTTTTGGTCTCCTAGAAAAGGAAATTTGTGTTTTTGGCATGATAATTAGTTAGGTGAGGCCTTGTTTGCAAATATTGTTCCACAACCCTTTCCTTTCCACAAACGGGTCAACTATTATTGGAATGAGGATAGATGGGATGTAGAGAAACTCCATTGTGTCCTCCCGGCAGATATGGTGAACTTGGTGTTGTTGATCCCTTATGATCAATTATCTAATGATAGCCCATGCTGGATGGAACAACCAAATGGGATGTTTATCATAAAATTGGCATGGGGATTGGTACGAAAAGCAGCTGCCCGTCGCCCCCTTTTGATAGATTTGTGGCATCAAACCATTACTTCGTCAATGTCAATCTTTGCTTGGCGACTTCTACATAATTTCATCCCGATGGATGAACGGCTCTGTGAGAAGGGTCTTCACATTATTTCCAAATGCTGGTGCTGTTATGAGGTCAAAACTTTGTAGCATGTTTTTCTTGCACAATTGCTTGGTTTGGCAGGTTTGGAGCTACTTCGAAGCTATTTTCCATTTTGTTCCTCCTCGAAGATATTTTATTTCATCCATGCTCCATGCTTGGAGGATATCGTTGTCGTCTATCCATGAGACCGTATGTAGGTACTCATTCCATTGCTCATTTTTTGGTTCACATGGACGACAAGGAATGATGCCAAATTTAATGGAGCTCCTTCCACGGCATTCAGAATCATTAGAAATGTTTGGGATTATTTCTGGAGACTATACAAATAAGATGTTATGAACACTGACCACTGGAAGAGAGACGTTTCTTCTGCAAAGAGGTACGGGTTTATTTTCTCTTATTCAAATGATGCTCTCCTAAAGATGATTCGTTGGGCACTGATAGAACAAGGAAGGTGGAAACTAAATTGTGATGGAGCATCAAAAGGTAACTCAGGTTCGATCGGGGCGGGAGGTCTCATCAGATATCATAGTGGTACTTTGATTCTTGCTTTTTTGAATTTCTAAATAAGAAACAAACACGTATGTCGAGCTATATGCGATTGTCTGAGGTCAAGAGGCTACACTAGAGGCAAGGGGACAACGAATTTGGTGTGGAGATTGATGCTCTTGTGGTCCTCCAAATCATTCAAAAGGATGCAGGGCATTGGAGTTTGCAGCATTTGTTAACGCGACTCCATATCCTCCAAAGAAAAGCGATTGTTAAATTCACACATGCTTACAGGGAGACCAATCAACCGGCTGACTTCCTTGCTAATATAGCTTGCCGCCTATAGACAAATTGCCTCTTCACATCAACACAAAAGGGAAGTTGAAGTCTCTAATTTACATGGATAGGATTTTTCTGAACTTTCGTTTCTGATGGGTAGCTCTTAGGAGTTGTTTTCCTTGTTGATTTTACAGTTTTCTTATGTGATAAATTGTCCGGGACCTTCTAATTTCAATAAACGGGTAGGGGTCTAGCCACTCCCTCGCGACACTGGTGGCTTTCACTAAAAAGTCAAATAAAATAACTATAGGTACAACCTGATATACCCTCCAAAAGTTTATTTCTCCACGAAATCATTCCAGTCATTTAAGTTCAGAGAAGTTGTCAATGAATGCAATCTGTCAGCATTCAACACAATATTTTCTAGTAGTTTGTTTTTCAGTTTCATAAATCTTAGATTATTGAATGCATGTTCGACAAAAAGAAGGTATGCAATTACAACTAGTTCAAGTGATAATGCATTCAAAAAGAGATATACTTTAGATAGCAACGATATCAGACTTTTTCATCGAGTAGCATCTTCACAAGGGCTACTTTAGTATCATCAGACATGATGATGAATAAGTCCAAATCAGCCTTGTTCACATGTTTCTTGGAAGCCCAACATTTTTTCTCCAAAGTTAGATGACTAACTTCACCATAGTACTCCAAATCTGTCGGCGTAGAATTCCTCTAAACTGTCCACATCACAAAATCGAATTTATGTACTAATCTATTGCTAGATAGAAAAGAACAAGAAGAAAACAACTCCAAATAAGCACTATTTTTAGTGCTTTTGGATTGTTTCATGTTCTAACTTGAATCCAATTCAATATAGAACAAGAAGGAGAATATTTTTGAGAGAGAGAGAGAGCAAGCAAATTTCGTGGCTTATGTGTTGGTTATGAATATGTGTTTGATTTTGTATATAGCATACAATTAAATTCAAATTCAATAACTACCTAGTTTGCCTCCAAGGCAACCTATACACAGACATGCATATAACCACCCATAATGTTCATCATGGTGAGGAGTTTCAACTCCTTCTTAACTTGCTCCAACCTCCCTTAAATGGGCTTGGACTTCAACAATGCAAATTAAATGAAGCCAACAAAAGTCCGTTGGGCAATAATTAATTTAATTAATTTTAGCCAACTAAGTCCAAATATTTATTTAATTCAATTAAATAAACCTAAGCCCAAATAATAATTAATTGATCCAATCAATTAAGCCAAACCTAATAAATTAATCTAATTAATTTAAAGGTGTTAAGCTTAAAATTAATTAATTCAATTAATTAATTCTTGAGCCATCCATCAAAGGAATTTTCCAATAAATGATCCAATTATTTACATATATTCTTCTTGAATTAATCTGATCCAGTTAAATCAACTCGTTTCTTCTAGAATTAATTTCAAATTAATTCCACCAATTCCATAGTAATTTGTGTGTGACTCTTTAGGTTCACTCTAAGCTACACTTAGGCTTGTGTTCAACATAATAATTAATTTAATATAATTTAGTCAATTATTTCTAATTAACCATTAATCGAAAATTCCATCACCATGGGTGGCCGTCTAGCAACGGTCTATAGCACTAGAGACTAGGTGAATATTGACGTGAGCATTTAGGCTCCCGAGTACCATAGGGGTACAATCCTTCCATCATCCTTCTCCTGATCTAAGTCTAGTGCATGAAATTGAGCATTGGTTCCCATCTTGGACTAGATATTATGCTAGATAACTCAAGTTACGTTTGCTCTTTGGTTGACGTAGCAAACCATTCCTTACTCTACCAATCATTGTGGCCATAGACTCTAAGAGCTTGAACCATCTCAGAGCAAATAGGAGACTCAACTGTCATATACTGAAAGGTGACGAATTTTATCTAGGAACTCACTGTTCTCACTACATCTTCTGACTGTATTGGAGAAGACTTATAATAACCACATCGAAGATATGGTCATCTTTCGCCAGACCTAAGAAACAACCATTATATGTATGTGACTGCAATGGTTCCTCAAGTCCGAGGACTAATTCCGTACTATCAGAGCTAGGAAGTTCCAGTCATATAGACCAAGCCTCCGAGGCTTCCATATGACTACTTTCCGTGAGTCAGTTCAGTTGGCTTGACAACCTTGTCAACTACCCACTAAAATTGCATAGACGTCCAACGTCTGTCGTTGATGAAATACGACACCATCCAATGAATGCAATATTTAGTACAAGTCTCAATAGGGCTCTGAATGCCTAGTCTCGAGTTCCTCAACTTGAAACATTTAAAAGCCAACCCTCAGAAATTGGTTTCATAGCCACTATCTAATGCGAAACCCAACTACATAAGTTGTACAATTTGGTTTGTGGGCTTTGTTGTGATGTTAAGCAGATAAACATAATTAGTGAGCATAACAAATACAATTGCCAAATAATGAATACTCACTTTATTCATAATCAATAGTACAATTATACCCAAATTGTCGGAACAAATTACATAAAGACCAATCCAATTGGCTTTCTGGTCACCTATTCCAACAGCTTCCGCACCAAATTTTTTAGTAATATCACCTAAACAGTCATCGGTTATATTAGCAAAAGTATCAAACTTCTTATCGAATTTTTTGTGAACAGAACTAGTTGATAAATTTTGTTTCTTTGACTAGACACATTCAATATTGCTAAATGGAGCATTGACATGAGCAGTGGCAGAAGCAAACCAATTTTGGAACTCAATGTTATCAACAAATATACTAGGATTTGCGCTAGGAACATAGTACTCTTGTGAATAGGAACACGTTCTTCACTTATATTTTAGAAGCATTTTCAACATCTTTAGCATGTTTCTCAGTAGCTCTATCCTTACCGAAAATTTCACACCAAATCGGGTACTATGGGAAAGACTTCAAAGGCATTGTCTAAACATTAAGATCAACATGAAATTAACAAAAAAAAAAAAAAATGGAAAATTGATGCAAATATAAAATCTAATAGATTTATATTCTACTACTACACATATTACCTTAAAGTAACTCTAGAATACAGACTCTGAAATCACAATCATCTGTGAAGTCTCATTCCAACTGAAACCATTCCATCCAAGCATATAAAAAATACTATCATAGGTCCTTTTTTAGACATGAATCTTTGAGCTAATCTGAGGATCATATTTTAAACCACATCTTGGAAGTCGTTTAGCAAGCATCTATTCTAAAACATCCAAGTACCCAGTGTGAAACCCATTATCACATTTCTAACTAGCAAAGCCTCCTCTTCGTTAGTAGACCAAAAACACCTAGAACCCTTAATAGCGCATTGGTCCCCTCGCCGACGTCCACCAATGCGTTCATCATCTTCCATGAGCAATTACTAAAGAACACGAAGAATGAATATAAATCAATTGACAAGACTTGTGTAATAGTAGATGAACTATATTTGTCAAACATTAAATATGAAACTGAAACAAGCATACAATTATTATTTCTAAAACACTTAGTTCAATAAACACCTCAAGAAATGTTCAACAGATCGGGTTCAAACATGTAGTAATGCAATATTAAATGAACAAATTTTAGGATTTCGAACGTTCAACACTCTCCCCGCTAAATATTCTATATCCTCATAGCAATTTCTTCCCTCCAAGTATTCCAGATCGGGTTAGAATCACTGTTCCCAAATACTCTGTATTCTCGTCATCTTCGCTAACCAACTCTTCATTCAACACTTGTTTAATTGGGTCAATGGTCATTTCCATTCGTATATAATTATGCAACAAACGACAGGCCATTATAATGCCATTCTGCACTTTGAGCGAATAGAAAGTCGGACTACCCAACACTATCCATCGAGCTTTTAGTAAATTGAACGATCTTTCAATCACATTACGTATTTCTGCATACTTCATATTGAAGTATTCTTCGTGATTCTATGGAGCATTCCAACCAGAATCCCATTACTTTAAGTGGTACCTGACTCCCCGATATGGTGATAAGAAGTCTTCCCCGTTACTTTTTACCCGTTGTCAACCAAATAACAATTTTCTACGAAAATATCAGTATGATTTGTAGACATTTTCAAAAGATACCCAATGATGCTAAAGGCGAAATAAAGAAAAGACAATGAATTGGCTTTTTTTCTTTTTACCTCATGGTATTTTAAGACTTGTCGGATTACTAGTTGCATCTCGAAGCACTCTACTGATTGTGGCACTACCCTCCCATCCGGCTAAGTCATATATGAAACGCATGTCCCTATCGCACACGCCAAGAACATTAACTGCAACTGAGACTTTACGGGTTCAATATCGGGTTCTATCTTCAACAGGAACGCGTACGTCAATGTAAGTGCCCTCCAATGCACCCAAACATCCCTTTAAAATTAATTTCAATAACTAGAATTACTAAAAATTAAAAAAATAGCATTTATATAAGTGGTTACACATATTTATATGTAATTACTAACCTCAAACCATAGATTGGCAAGCAATTGTGGGTGGAGTCCGGAAACGTTGTTTAGTACAATATGAAATATTTGCTTACTGTTTGAGAAGATTGAATGAAGTCGTACTTAACGGTACAGTTCTTCTTATGATTTGCCAACACATTTAAGAACATTGCCACTTGTTCAATAATTGAAACATGTTTCGTTTCCTTTAACTAGCCTTGGTTGTGCACTAGACACAAACCTCCAAATGCATTTATACTCATTCAGAGATTATGAATGCAAGTTGTGTCACTTAGTTCAATTAAACGCCACATTACTTGAACTAGGGTAGAAACTCGACTTTGTAAGCTATAAGTAAGAGTTTGTCTTGCTCTATTATATTCTAATTGAGACCTCCAATATCAGTACATCCGATGAAACAACCATAACATCTTTAAGGCTTCTACAAAAATTTCTCGGATTACACAAAAAGCCTCTAACTTCTCTTGATATTACATATTATTTTATTTTTAAAAAATAACATATGAACACTAATTGGGCTAGATATTTGATTTTATTTTTTTATTTTAAATGTAACTTAGAATACCCAACAAAAAAAGTAAAAAAAAGAACATGTTTTGTAATATGCAGAAAATGTCTATCATATAATTGCCACAAATTATATATATATATATATATATATATATATATATATATATATATATATATATATATATATATTATACCAAACAGAAAATTCAAGCAGTAAAATCTTAAGATAAAAACAAGATACGTATCGCGGGGACAAGCATATCAATAAAATCAAGCAGCAACATGGAAGTCCACCAACGTATGAACAAGCATAATTTCTGTAAACATCTTACTGCTAGTTTTCTAAAAGAAAAATGTATTTCAAAATAAATTCTAAAAAAATAAAAAAGGGGTTCCATTGTATATAAAATAAATTATGAAAAAAATAAGAATAAGTTATGTTGACGACGAGCGAGTTGAGGTTTCACCTTCGGCACCTAGATCTAACAAAAAAATAACAAACAAACAAGCAAAAATTAATAATAAATGGTAGTAACAAAAAATATGGAAAAATAGATCTTGAAATTTCACCGAAGCTACGATATTTCATTTTTCAGCTACGGTAAGGTTCTCTTTGTTTTTCTAAATGTGGCAAGAAAGTTACTTATAGACGGTTGAACAAGCTTGAAGAAGGAAGAAAATGATGCACCACTTCAATGTACCTACAAAAATGTTTTGGAGAAAGAAATTGTACTTGCAAAAATATGTTTTGACCACATGAGTAGAGTGTTATTTTGGAGAGTAGAAAAAATGGCCAACCTTGTACTAAACTAATCACACCCTTGAGGTGTGATGAGTTATATATGTGGAACAACAAATATTACCACGAAGGGTCAAGTAGATCCACCCGAGAGTGCGAGCGAAAGTGAGAGAGCGGGAACATACGCAATATTAAAATGAAATAGCATAAAAAAATATTCCAATAGGTGTACCCATGGATGCTCAACCGAGCGTTCAATGTAGAATATGACAATGTAGCAAACTATATCATAGAGGGCATATAGATAGATGAAAGAGAATACAATAGTACAAAATATATAGCTACCTTTGTGGTTTCTCTTCAACGGCTACTAGTGTTGTTCCCTTTTCCGAAAGCGCCGAAACGTCAACTTAGATTCAAACAGATGAATCCTCTAACGTAGTCTACAGCACATCGGGAGAAGTTTTATTTTTCTTGCTAGAGAAAAATGGACCTAGGAAGAGGGAATTGGCGGCTGAGAGTGTGTGCAAGAGAGGGAGAGGATTTCACTTCTTTATACTAGAAAAAGATGATGAATTATGATTTGTTATATGTTGGATATATATATATATATATATATATAATATATATATATATGTATATACTCCTATATATACATAACTAATGTAATTCTTGAAATGTGTCTAGATTCATCCAAGAGATGTCTAGATACATCCTAATCAATTTTCATTAGTTAGCAATGAAGCCTACCACCTCACAAGGTATGATCAAATCATACCATGTAAGGGAAGCTTGATTGGGGTTGATTTGTCCATTACCATAAGGAGCAAGTCAACCCCACTAACATGGCCTCCATATGGCCAATTTTTGCTCTTCCAATAGAAGAAAAATCTGCCATCCCACTTTTGGGAGAACTCCAACTTCTCCTAATTCTAAAAGTGGAATTAATATCCTCTTGGGTCAAGATTTAATGGACCGAGTTTTGTTGTAATTCAATTATGAAAAGCCCAATAATTAAATCCAATTCAATTCAAGATCCAATTTAAATAATACTCATGGACCTTCTAATCCAATTAAATTATCCAAGCTTTTGCTCTCTTTAATTGATAAATCCCATTTATCAATTAACTGTGGGTCTAATACAATATCGGCCCGTCCATCAAATGGACCTTTCAATAAATAATCAAATTAATTATTATCTTCCAAAATTGACTCCAACAAATTCTCCACCTCCTCGGTGATGTTGTATGTGACCCATTAGATTTACCCTCAGCTAGATTTAGGCTCGTGTCCAACAGAAGCCCGTCACCATGGGTGGCCGTCTAGCAATGGTCCACTAGAGACTAAGTGAATGTTGACTTGAACATTTAGGCTTCAATTCCATATAGGTATAGTCTTTTCATCTATCGTCTCTTGGCCTTAGTATAGGGCATAGACTTGGGCGTCGGTTCCCATCCTTTACTATGCAATCTATGCTTAAGATTCGAGATTATGCATGCCTCATTGCATCGACGTAGGGAACTATTTCCTGCACGATCAACCACTGTGGTCACAACTTTCAGTAGCATGAACATGTGTCCGAGTGCATAGGTTATACCTCAGACACATACTGATAGTGAAGGAAGCGGATCGGCCCGGGAAGCGCGGCAGAAGCGCGAATAATCAAAAAACGGTAAAACAAGCGATAATTAACGAAATTAATTCTAATCAAGGGGTGTACCCTTGATCTTTCCCGGGCATTCAGTGTATCAAATAATACATAGGCCAAGAAATACGAGAAAAATAGAAGGAGCAAAAAATGAAGTTTTACCTTTGTCGTTTTTCTCGTACGGCTACAAGCGTTGTCTCCTCTCCGCTTTCGTTTTCATTTTTGGATCCGTCCATGACGAGACCTCTATCTTGAGATCCTCCCAAGAATGACACACTACCTAAAGGATGTGGAGATTTCGTGCTAGCAAAATCTTCACAGAAGAGATGGAGATCAAAACAATCGCTATGAATTAACGTGTTTTGATCTCTCTTTCGTTTTTTCTTTTGATCTCCAAGACCAAATGAAAAAACTGATATGGAGAACAAAAGAGAGAGAGAGAGGCACGAATTTTGTGAGGTTTTGAGAGGCTAGTATATGTTGTGTGTGTGGCTAGGGTTTAATGAAGGTATATATATGACCTAGTCATACACATATTAGGAGTCCTAACCTAGTTAGGCTCCAAAACAACCATCCTAACCCTAGCCACCCTTAAGCACGAATTTTGCCTAAAAAATCAGCCAAAGAACCTTCCAAAATTGTGCTCCTTGACTTAGCCAATGTCCAACCAAGGCCTTGGGCTTGTATTTAATGAATCGGGCTCGATAGGATCAAGGCCACGTCTTATGGACTTATATTAAATCTAATTTAATCATAAGCCCAACATTAAACTCCTTATCTTTTAATCTAATCAAAAGATCCAAGCCCATGGTCTCTCTTTCAATTTATAAATCCAATTTATAAATTGGACCAAGCCCAATAAAATTAATCCAATTAATTTTACTAGCTAACTTGAAATTCTAATTAATCCAATTAATTTAATTTCAAGTCATCCATCCAATGGATTGGTATAAATAAATGATCCAATCATTTATTCTCTCTAAAGATTAATTTAATCCAATTAAATTAATCTGACTCTTCTAGAATTAATTCCAAATTAATTATATCCCACTATAGTGGTAGGGTGCGACTCTATAGGTTCACCATTCAGCTAGACTTGGACATGTGTGATCAACACAATTAATTAAATCTAATTTAATTAATTATTTCCGATTATTCCATAATCGGAAATGGCCCGTTATCATAGGTGGTTGTCTAGCAACAGTCCATGGCACTAGAGACAAGGTGAATGTTGGCGTGAACATTTAGGCTCCGAATCTATATGAGTACGGTCCTACTGTCAACCGTCTCCTGGCCTTAGTCTAGGGCATGGAATTAGGTGTCGGTTCCCATCCTTAACTAGGCAACTATGCTTAACACTCGAGGTGCGTTTACTCTACTGATCCGATCTAGAAAATCTATCCCTGACCATGGGCATTTCGTTGTGATATTGAAACTCCACTCAATATCAGTGGTAAGCACAACGAAACATATTGCAATCTTGATGAATTCTTACCTTATTCATCAATCTAATATTATTTGATAAAGATTGTCGAATGGAAAACAACCAATCCAATTGGCTCTTGGTCACCCATTCCAACAAATAGAGGATGGATCCTCTTCATAGAACCTATCGCCCTCGCTACACATTCTGACTGCACTAGACAAGGCTTATAATGAACGTGTCTGCGACTTGATTATCTCTCGCCAGATCCAAGATATAACAATCGTGTGGACGTGACTGTCGTGATTCCTTAAGTCCGATGACTATTCCCATACTATCAGAATCGGGAAACTCCAATTATACCGACCAAGCCTCTAAGGCTTCTATATGATGATCCCCGTAAGTTAGCTTAGTTGGCTCGACCCCAATCAACCAATCCACTAAGATATAGACATCTATCGTCGAGGAAACACGACACTCATCCAATGAATACGAATCTTAGTGCAAGTCTCAATAAGACTCTCAATGTCCAGTCTCGAGGTCCTCGACTTGGGACGTTTCACACGTAACCCTTTATTAGTTGGTTACATAACCATCATCCAATGCATTGCCTAACTGCATGAGTTGTTAAGGTGATTTGTGCGCTTTGTTGTGATATGTGCAAACATATATGAACATACAATATGAGCACAACAAAAAGAATACCAAAGGTAATGAATACTCATCTTATTCATTACATAATACTAAAGTACATCGAGTTGTCAAATAGGTTACATAAAAAGGCCAATATAATTGGCTTTCTTGTCACTTATTCTAACAATTTCTCATTTAACTTAAAGCCTATCACCTATTGACCTCAAGCCCATCTTATCCAGATGCTCGTATGGCAATTTGCGACACTAGCTCAGTCAGTGGATATACTAAGTTTTCTGTTGAGCTGATCAGTTGCTATCAGTGATGAGATCTCTATTCCTTTGCTTGTGCTATCGCTCCGTTGTTATTATAGAAGGTAATTAGTGACTCAACAATGCTAGGGACTACACCCAACTCTTGGATGTAGTTCTTCATCCAAACCGTCTCTTTAGAAACTTCGGAAACTGCTATGTACTCAAACTCTGTGGTGGAATCTGCCATGGTATCCTGCTTGAAACATTTCGAAGCACACGCCACCATTAAGTTTGAATACATAACATGACTAGGACTTGGCATCATCATCGTCCAACTGGAAACTAGCGTCGGTATAGCCTTCCAGTATCAATTCTCCACCTCCATAGATCAAGAACATATCTTTAGTCATTTCCAAGTACTTGATAATGGTCTGCACCGCACTCTAGTGTGCCTCTCCGGCACCTGCTTGATATCAACTCGTTATGCTCAAAGCAAAAATGACATCGGGCTTAGTGCACTGGACGACGTACTGAATGTTGCCTATGACTTAAGCATAGGGGATGCCCGACATTCATTTAAGCTCTTCATTAGTTTTGGGAGACTGTTTCTTGGATAGCTTAATTTCATGCCTCAAAGGAAGGAATCCTCATTTTAAGTTTCCATATTGAATCTCTTCAAGACTTCTCAATATACGAGGACTATGTCATTCCCAACATCCTTCTAGATCTATCCTGGTAGATCTTGATGCCAAGGATGTAGGAAGCCTCATTCATATCCTTCATGGAAAATTGAGTGGACAACCAAGCTTTAGTGTCTCCTAACATCTTAACATCATTCCCAATGAGCAAGCTGTTGTCCTCGCAAAGCACAAGATACGCAACTAAGCTCCCACTGATCTTCTTGTACACGCAAGGATCAAAACATGCATCCAGTTTCGGGAAGCTTGTTTGAGGCCATAGATGGACCTTATAATGGACATTCTGCTCTTCTTCAACAAATGTGAAACCCTTTGGTTGTTCCGTGTGGATCTCTTCCTCTACAAAATTGTTAAGGAAGGCGGTATTCATGTTCATTTGTCATATTTCATAGTCATACCATGTTGTTATGACAAGCAGTATCCGAGTGGACTTGGCCATTGCCACAAGTAAGTAAGTTTCCTCAAAGTTAACTCCGAGTCACTGAGTGTAACCTTTCATCATGAGCTTGGCCTGGAAGGTAGTAAACTCTCCGTCAGCTCCAAGCTTAAGTTTGTAGACTCATTTACACCCTATGGGTATGACACCTTTGGGTAGGTCCACTAGGATCCAAACCTGGTTTGATCCAATCGAGTCCATTTTAGATTTCATCACCTCCAGCCACTTATCTGAATCAATGCCCGACATTAATTCTCCGTGCATCTTTGGATCATTATCAATTGACTAGACATTAATTCTCCGTGCATCTTTGGATCATTATCCAATTGACTAGTTAGGTCCACAAAACTATACCTCTCAGGTGGTTGGGTAACTATGATGTCTAATGGGATACCTCACTTGATTTCTCAAGGCATATCTCATCACTTTGGCTATTCGATGGAAAATCCTTTTACAAGAACACTACATTTCATAAGACAAAGACCTTTTGCTTGGAGGGATCATAGAAATAATACCCGTAGTTTCTTTCGGATATCCGATGAACCTGCATAAACTAGATCTCGGGTCTAGTTTATCTCTCATTAATCTCTTGACATATGTAGAGCTATCCTACGCTTTCAAGTATTTGTAGGATGTAGGCTTGCCATGCCATATCTCATATGGCGTTTGAGATATCTTCTTAGATGGCGCCATATTCAAAAGCTTGGTCGCCTTATCAATAGCATATCTCTAGAAGGATAAAGGGAGTTCGGCAAAACTCATCATGGATCAGACCATGTCCAACAAGGTCAGATTTCTCCTTTCAGACACACCTTTCAACTCTGGTGTTCCAAAAGGAGTCCATTGAAACAGAATTCCATTCTCTTTTAGGTAATCAACAAATTCCCCACTTAAATACTCCCCACCTTGGTCTTACAGAAGGGCTTTGATCTTTCGACCGGTCTGGCACTCAACTTCAAGTTTGTATTCCTTAAACCTTTCAAAGGTTTCAGACTTGTACCTCACCAGCTAAACATAATCATACCGTGAGTGATCATTGGCGAAAGTTATAAAATGCGAGTACCCACCTCTTGCTTGAGTATTTAATAGTCTATAGACATCTATATGGATCAAATCCAACAAATCATTAGCTAGCGTGCTTTGTCCAATAAAGAATTTGTTGGTCGTCTTTCCCTTCACGCATGATTCGCAATAGTTGGCATGATGTCCAAATCATCTATTTCTAGACTTTTTTGGTCCACCAACCTCCTTATCCTATCCTTGGAAATATGCCTTAATCGCGCATGCCATATCTTTATCTTGATTATCATGTTGATGTTTGTGTCCGGTAGTCATAATCCAATTAGACTGTTAAAGTATGCACATACCATTAACTAGTGTACCAAGCAGATGAGAAATATCATAATTGATAATATAAAACTATTTTTATTAATGATAAAAGAGTACCCTTCCTTATCCAGGATAGGGATTGAAATAATATTTTATTCATGTTGCGTACACAAAAACAATGGGAAAAATCCAAGAATCTCTCCTGTAATTTCAGAAATATTAAAAAAAATCCCTATGAGAATTAAATTATCAATTACACCCCCTGTGATATAAAACAAAGTTAAAAAAAAAACCTTGACAACAGGGATGGCACCACACACGCGTTGACTGCGAAGATTTATCTGAAAATTATCTTTTTTTTTTTATATTTTTGCCCTTCTCCCACATTTGTTATATATAATATTATATATATTATATACTATATAATATATATAATTTAATAAATTTTAAATGATATATAAGTATTTATTAATAATTAAATATTATTTCATATATAAATATATATTATATTAATTTTTACTATAATATTCTTTAAATTAAATTATTTAAAGTTAATTAAAAAAAAGCAGTTCGCCACTGCAGAGAAGGGCGTGGCAGTGCCCTCCTCACGCCGTCGCCCAACAGCAAGGGCGATTATCGTCACCCAATGCAGGCGAGGGTGACGCCATCGCCTGGACGGGGGCGACGATGGGGCGCGGGCGGGCAGATGGGGGAAGTGGAAGCCAATTGCGGATTGGGTGTGGCGGGGGGGGAGGGTTGATTAGTATTTTTTTAAATAATAATTTTACTTTTATAAATTATAATAATTTTAATTTTTATAAATTGAAATTATTTATATAATATAATTTTATCCAACATGTGATCCAACTTATTTTCTAAAGTCACTTAGGACTAAAAAACTCCCAGAAAAAATCCACTTGGCATGCCATATCATTTTCTGGTGAAAACTTGAAACTTCGGCCACTGAAATACTAAATTTTGTCAATTTTAAAAATTTAATAAATTTTAAAAAATGGGCTAATTATTGGACTAAAATTAATATTGAGCATATTTAATGAACTAAGAAAAATAATTTTTTCTATAATATAATTAATATAAATAATTTTATAATATATTTTAATAAATAGCTTTTTATATGAAATTTTTCTATAGATATTTTATTTCTATATTTTTTCTATATACAAATTTTTTCTAAATAAATTTTACATATTGTAGGTATATTGTAATAGGTGTAGATTGACCAAGTTGACTAGGAGGGACATTTTAGTCACTGCCCCTGTAAAATTAGGCTCTCTTTGACCGAGGGGCAGTGTGATCTATTGCTTGTAATAGAGGGGGTGAAACTGATATTTGATTTTTTACATGATTGTTTTTTATCTTTTTTGCATAATAAAGGGGGGGGGGGACAAAATGAATTTAACTCTAAAACCAATCATGAAATACAATCCTAACATGATGACTAATGGCTAACTAGACTGATTCTACGGCTTCCGCAACAACGACATTCCCATGGCCTAGCCTTTGGATCATCTCATCCTTGGTTAGTCTTTTGTTTCTTTGCAGCACCTGCAAATCGTTGTAGATGTGAGCACCACATCCAGTATCCAATACCCAAGAAGTAGAATTAGTTATCATATTCACTTCAACCACAAACATACCTTGATTGGAGAGGAGTTGTGGGCACTCCCTCTTCCAATGTCCCTTTCCTTGGTAATATATGCAGACATTATTTGCCTTAAACCACTAAGAACCCTGGGGGTTTGTCTTTCCCTTTGCCCATTCCTACAGGGGCAACAAACACTCTAGAAGCACGTGCAGTGGCTATAATAGCTTCCCTTCTACCTCTTCCAGTATCTGGCCCTGTTACAATATTTTGTAGGTAGAAGCCTTCTCTATCAATATCGACGGCCCGACTTGTGGGACTTGTATTGAACGAACATGTTGATCAACTCATTAATAGACTTTTCAAGTCTATTCATGTTGTAGTTGTCCACAAACGGGTCATAGGATGGAGGAGCGACTCAAAGATCACGTTAATGTACGTGTCATTGTCAAGCCCAGCTTTTAGGTCTCTCGTTTCTCCACTAGAGAGAGCATCTTGACACTATGACTTCGTACACAGGACCCTTCAGTAAGCTTGGTCCAAAGAAGGCTTTTATGGCGGCATAGCTAATATATCTATCCAGAACTGCATAGACATTGCTCATACAGAGCATTATGGAGGGGACCTCGTCCAGCCTATCATATTGCTTCTACCTGTCGCTAGACATTGAAGCCAATATGGTACTACATATCTTTCAATTATCCTCAACCTATTTCTCGAATATCGAACATTCTTGTTGGTAAAGCAGAAATTAACAGATGTGGTCTTTTAGTCTTTAACTCTCCCACTATTTCTACGAAAGCCCACCACTTTCAAGTGGGGTTTCTGGAAACTATTTTTTAGTGGGATTGGGATCCATAAATGTGATCTCCATGCCCCGCTTTATTCGCATGAAGAAAATCTCATGGGAAATAACAATATCCAATGAGATTCTCAAGATATTTTGCTCACATCTTCACATGATTCCAAGGACTCCAAGCAAATCACGTTACTCGATGTCAGTCCTAACCCATCAACCAAATTATACCTTAATTGTCCCCCACACACTTGTGAGACAGGAAGACAGCTAACGTAATCTCTTTGTTCACAATAATGGTGCAATTTTCCCCTAGTCCAAGTGTGCCACGACTCGGGAGACCGCACTTAGGTAGTGATAGCTTCCCACCACATGTTATGGATGGAAGCCTGGACATATAAAATCATTTTATCAAGTCCATTAAGGGTCTAATATTTTAATTTGGTCCAACAAAATGAGTTTGAGAAACCTTATATATTAATGTCTTTACATGCATAATCTCTTTTCTCATGGATTAATGAAATATTATAAAAACTCTAATTTATCACATTCTCATTTTGCTCTAAGTCTTTGTCAAATCCAACTTTATAAGTTCATTATCTCTCTAAGTTCATCAACTTAAAATTTTAAATTACTGCGAGGAGTATGCAACACCTTCTAACGATACTACGACTGATATATGTAAATATGGATAATTCCTTACGGAATGTACATAGTAATCTAATGGTTACAATAAATCAAACTTCTCATCCATAAAATTATATATATCCACACACATACACACGCGTGTTAAACACCATGCCATCCAAAATTTTAATTCGTATTTATACATTTTCGGCGTGTGATTTCTAGCTTTAGTAACTATTGAGGCGAAAACTGCATAATGACCCGCACCTGACTGAAATGCAAAGTTTAGACCTATGCCTTAGTGGGTAGACATTGCAAGATCTACTTCTGAAAAATATAAGTAGAGGAATGAGACTATAACTCACTAAGTAAAAAACCGGCATCACCTATACATGTATATCAAGTATAGTATCAAACGAAGAGGTATTCACATTTTGCCATAGCCATTGGTGAGTAGGCACAACAATATTTACACCTGAAAAATATGTGCAGAGAATGAGCTTGCAACCCAGTAAGTAATAACCGACACCATCTATATATACATTAAATATAGTTTCACAAGATAAAAGCGAGCAATATATATAGAATATAATTAATTTAATTCCAACACGATTAACTTTATTTCATAACACAATCAACACATAACGAGACAATCAATGAAACTCCATTTTGCCCAGTTTGCTTACCAAAACGGTGATATAGTATCTTTCACTGCCAACTCAAATTCACAATTCATCACATTATATTAAGTGGATTCCCCTTTATATGCCACACAGGCTATTTGCATACAGGTTGAGTTTGCCACACAGACTATTTTGCCATACAGGCTCATCAAAGGGGACTCCACATAATTATTATCAGTCTCCATCACTCTATCATTTTTTACATATCACCAATCTTATAAGTTCTTTTTATAAGACTCATGAAATATGAAATACACTTTATCATTTTGTCTCATCAATATAACCATTAAAGGTAAAACATCAAAACACCCAAATTATAAATTGTAATTCATTTCCAGCACAATCCATACACTTCAAACGTGAAAGGGTATAGAGGTAGAAATATGCATCTATAGATGCACTACTTAGTTGATAATATAAGAGTAATATCAAGAGAATAATGAACATATATAGATGATGCTAATTATTTACCTATCTCAATCTTATAACGATCTAACTAGTATATAGGAGTGGTTTCAGCTCTCGACTTCATCGTCCTGTCCTATAATAAGTTAAAATGTATATAATCAATATATTGAGAATGTCGTAGTTTAAATAAAATATTAGATAGTGCTCATACATTTCACCAACTTCATCGAGGGTACACCCCTTGGAATTTTATTACATTATATTGTTTTGATATTGTGCATGTTTCGCTCTCTAGCTCCCGCTCGTGCTCTCGCTCGTGCTCTCGAGCAGATCCGCTTGTCCGTCCAGAATTGATATAAAATTCGATGTCCTAGACTAAGGTTGAGAGATGACAGAAAGAATGAATGCACCCATATGGACTCGGGAGCCTACAATTTCACTCCATATTCATCATTTCTCTAGAGTCATGGACTACTGCTAGGTGGTCGCTCATGGTGACGGGTACTACTGCATTAATCATGAGTGATTAATGAATGTGGTTTAATTAATTTAGTTCAAATTATTTGTGAATTAAATTTTGTAACGATGTAAGCGCAAGTCTAGTTGAGGGTGGACCTATAGAGTCACACACAAATCACTATGAAAGTAAACGTATTAATTGGTGAATTAATTATAAAAAAAAAAATTAATTTTAAGTGTTCAAATCAATTCTTGTTATTAAATAAGGTAACTATTTAATGAGAGAGCCCATGTGATGGGAATTTAATTAATATGATTAATTAAATTTGGGTCTACTTCAAATAAATTAATTTGATTGATTTAATGGAATTGGAATGATTAATTAGTAATTGGGTTTATGCTTGATTTATTTAATGTGATCGTATAAATTCAGTATGGGCTTTTAAATTAATTTTTTAGTTTAAATAGGTCTATCTAGAGTTGTGGGCTTGAATCAATTTAAAAGTTAAATTATTTCAAACTCAGTATAATTTTATACAAGTCTTAGCTGACCTAAGACTTACTCAAGAGTCCTAAGTGAGTGGAGATGATAGAAAGTTGCAACTTCCTCTAGAAGTTGGTCAAGTAATGCAACTTAGCCAACCACATTAAAAAGTACACAAAAATTTTTTTTTGTGTTTTATTGAAACTCTTAAGCTCAATCTCTTCTTTCTCTTGCTCCATCTCTCTCAAACACTCACAAGTTTTGTTCAATAGTTTGTAAAGATTACACAAATATTGAACTTGAAATCCGAGAATACTAATTATTAGTAATGTCTTGGATTTGTTTCTTCTTCTATCAAAATTCTTCTGATTCTATGGTGAATAGCAAGTTTTTCCTAGTTGAAGATCTTCTAGTCTATTTCGTACATGTGCATTTCATTCAGAATCCTTTATAAATGGAAACCCTTGATTATCTAAATTGCATAACCAATTTTCAAATTTAATTATCCTCTACTACTTATTGGAAGTAGGGGTGGGACTCGAACATGTTTGGTTGGCTCAAGCTCGAGCTCAATTACATTTTTCAGGGCTCGAGCTCGATGAGCTCTTATGGTCCGAGCTCGAACTCGAATGATATATAATGAGCACGTGCTCAATCTGTGGAGCTCGATCCCGAGCCAGAGCCAGTGACCACGTTTGAGACAGGATCTGAGATTGAGATCAAACTTGTTGCTGTTGCCGCCGCTGCTCCGTCGCGTGGCTGCTGCCGCCACGTCGTTTGGATGATTTGGGCTTAGGGTTAGATTAAACGAATTTGGGGTGGATTTGGGGTTAGGGTAAGATTTGAAAATTGAAGGAGAAAGAACAAAATGTTTGACTGGTGTGGTGATGGTGATGGGAGAAAGAAAGAGAGATTGATATATTGTTATAATAAAATATTGGTTTTTATATTTTTTAATAAAATTATATTAATTATTATTATATTAATTATAAAAAATATTAAATATATGATATAATATTTTAATGTATTATTATAAATATAACTAATTAATTTAGTAATTGTATAATTAGTTAAAGTATATGAAAATATATATACATTAAATTATTAAAATATTTGTACATAATTTTATATAGTTATTAATATTAATTAAAAAATAAATATAAGTTCTTTTTTAAAAGTTGTTGATCTTATTATATATAAATAATAATATAATAATAATAATAATAATAATAATAATAATAATAATAATAATAAGAGATGAACTTCTTAAACCAAAGTATACAATATTGATTAATCTCATTATATATAATAAAATAATAATAAAAATGATTAAAATTGTTAAAACATCATTAATTATTATTATTATTATTATTATTATTATTATTATTATTATTATTATTATTATTATTATCTTTAGATATTTTCTAGTTGAAATTGATATATGTTCATAATCTGCAATATATTTGTATATTCATAAATGTTAGTATTACATTGATATAACTATCATATTACATTTTGAACAACATGAGTTAATCGGGCCGTCAAAATTCAGATCAAATCATTAAATATAATCAAACATACAGAAAAATAAGTTTGATAAAGTTTTAAACTCATTGGTGTACGAATGTCGAGATATCGTACTCGGAACAAAAGAGTAATCATTCAAGATGGTGTATCCTTGAATCAAGCCATTTGATTATAAATCGTTTCGTCAGATACGATCTAATGGATACAGACTTGTATATATCAAAATTTGGAATCTAGTGGCTAGATTTTAAGATATCGTAATTGTTAATTAAGCTTTTGAACTCATTATATATTAATATATATAATAATAAAATAATAATTAAAATAACTAAAATTGTTCAACCATCATTTTTGTTATTATCATTATTTTTAGATTAATTCACGCAAATTAGTAAATTTCAACATAGATTTATGAGTAATAAAATAGATTGCATAATGCATACTATGTATTTGATATAAATAAAACTCAGAAATATATAATAAATCATAGGTGAATTACTTATCAATTTAAAAAGTATAAGACAATAGAAGTATATATTAAAATATAACATAAAATTCATACGTCATATTAAATAATTATTTTTAAAATATTAAAATAAACTAAATTGTTAATTAAGTTTGTTTTTATATAAACTACAAAGGTTAAATGTATAAATAAAAGTACCATAATTTATTATTATCTAAAATAAAATATATCATATTGATTAATAATTATAATATATGGTCAATTTTGAGTATAAAATTGATAAAGTACTGAATATGGAATTAAACATATAAAAATTCTAAAAATTAAAAATTAAAAAAATTAAAAGAAAAAGAGAAAAAGCTCGTGAGCCGCTCGAGAGCTGAACAAACAGAGACAAATTAGCTCAAGCTTAAGTGGAGCTCAAAATCAAGCCGGCTCGCGAGTGGCTCGTCTCGGTTGCCACCCCTAATTGGAAGTTGGTATCAACAAACTCTTTCCAATATCAACCCTCCACAGTAATTTACCCACCATATCCTTAGCTCTTCCCAAGTAGTCAAAAGTGTTCTAGATGGTGGTTTAGCCTATCACTCGCATTACCTGACAGTACCTCTTAATCATAGTAAAGCATCAAGCTTTGTACATTAAACAACATACTACATGTTCTATGTCGACGACACAGGGAATTCCAATACATATTTTCAAACCAAATGGTCCACCTAAAATTAGTTAACCAACTATAAGATGACTACAATCATGTACTACAAAGCTACACACAAATACTAATCCACGATGCAGGACGCCAAGGAAATAAATTTTATTCATGAGGCCCTAAACAAAAAGTGGTAGGCCTCAACACACAATGCTAAACCAGCACTGGAACAGGACAACGTAAGGCACTCTGTGAATGATTACCAAAAGAACCACCCGTTTGGTTAGATTTGTGTAGGGAGGCACAACGAAAATTTAAAAGAAAAACATATTCATAATTAAAAACATGCATAAAAGTTATACATAAAACTTATGCCCTATCATTTACGAGTTATGATGAAGACATATAATAAGTACTAAATGGTTAAGTTGGATTTATCACTTTTGCCCTCCAAGCTATCTATCCACTATCTTAGCCAATTTATAACAATGTTTCCAAGCTATCTATCTACTATCTTGGATATCTATTCGTAGAGCCCCAAGCATTGTTCCTCTAAGCAAACTATTAGACAGCGAATACCATGCAAGTAAGATTCTTTGATCAATTATCTCCAATTAAGTCTAAGACATGGATAGTGAATCGAACTGCCGTTGACTCAATAACTATGCATCACTTCTTTTCATTTCTTGATTAAGACAGTTAACTTAGGAAACCCTAGTCCTAGTTGTCGTATCGCCTTAGCCAAGGACTTGTCAATCATGTCGAAGGACTCATCTTGAACTATTGCATTAGGAATTCTTAATTCGAAGTTGTCACTCATATGAAGAATTTCCTATAAAGTCGTTTGGACTTGTTCCTAACAAGCACTCACACACATTAGAGTTTCCACTCCAACGTCCATGAAATGGGACGTTCCTTCAAATGGACGTGTATTATGTGAGCAAGCTTCAATTGGATCAATGATATCCCCATCTTATTGATCCTTGGCTTGGAACATTTAAGGGTTGGACCTAGACGCATATTTTATGATCACTATCATATGTGTGATCATGCACCATATTCATGTATGGTTTAGGGACTTCTTTCCATTATATAGATATATTTATAATCACAAATATGAACAAAGAATGCCATTTAATATTGATGTGATACAAACAACATGGTTATGTAACAGAGTATTAAAGCGTGCTACCTAGCTAGCATCCGTTAGTCTAGGTGGTATTGTAGACATGTAAAATTTTATGTCTAATTGAATGATGACAAGTGTAAAATAATATATTATTTATCAAATATTATTTATATTATAAAATTTACTAAATTAATTCCAAGTATAAATAGTCAATTTAATTGATATTTTGATATATATTTTGTCATCAAATTAATGACTGACAAGTGGCAAAATGAAGTATTCCAGCTAATTAAATCATGCTTCGCAGTCAAAGATTCCAACCAATAAGACCGCGCCATGTGGAGCAATTGAATGTATGCTCCAATCTAATCAAGACAAATATTTCTAATATTTATCTCTTTAAAAAATGCAAATATTAAAGAGATAATGTCAAATTGACTAATCATGTCATTCCAAATATATAATGTATTTATCTATTTAAATTAAATTATAAAGAGCTAATACAAAAGGTGTTCAAATGCATCACAATTCTACCTCTTTGACACCTATATAAAGGGGTCCTTACACCCTCATTTGACACACACAGAGCTAGAGAATGAAGAGCAAAGAAAGGGAAGATTGCAAATAGTTTCCTCTATGCAATTCCTCAAGTGTAAGAATATTCAAGGGCATTCAAGGCGGAGATCGACTCTTTCGTCAAATGTACACAATAAATTATAGCATTTAATTCGGGATTATATGCACTAAGTCCTCGAATTAACAATATAAATATTTAAATATCATCTCAAGAAGATCCAAGTCGCGAATCCACTTTCAAATCATCAAATTTCAAGTCAAGACTATATCGTTTAATTCGGGATTATAGGCGCAGGCCCTCGAATTAACGTTATAGAAATTCAAATCAAGTCAAGGGAAGATCTACAAAATGATTTTACTTTTGTATTTGTCAAATATATTGTTGAAGAGAGAATCAGAGGATCAACTAAAGATTGTACCCACTTTTACCTATCAAATATATATTTTTATTTGTGAAAATTTTCTTGTGTTTTGATTTTCAGACACGACAAAATTAGCGGTCACAGGTACGCCGGGCATTATCCTAACAGCACTAGCCTAGTGCAACCCAAAACTGGATATCAGAGCACACACCAACAAACAATGGTGAGAAATGGCACTTCTGTAGTCCACAAAACAAGCAGCCAATTACAATGACTACCATTAGACAAGATTTTTGCACTCACTAAGCACCACAGAAGCAAATAGCAATAAAAAAATACTTAAAACATGGGCATCGCACTCAAACAAAATTGCCAACACACTAGCAAATTAAACACAAGCCAAAAATTGATAAAGCAGCAATGGGCACAACCCACACAAGAGTCCCACCAAAGAGCCGAAAATGGATGCTACAAACCCAAAGCATGAGAAACACTAACCCACGATCCACCAACCAACAAAAAACTAGTGCATTGTAGCTACGCTCCACCCTCACAACCACAGAGTTGCACAATACCAAACAAAACAACCTAAAATTGCCAAAATTATG
This sequence comes from Sesamum angolense, assembly GCA_034509725.1. Classification (NCBI taxonomy): domain Eukaryota; kingdom Viridiplantae; phylum Streptophyta; class Magnoliopsida; order Lamiales; family Pedaliaceae; genus Sesamum; species Sesamum angolense. Next base: position 13,140,354 of record JACGWL010000013.1, read on the forward strand.
GGCATCATAGTGAACAAACATAAACAATATATTGAAACTTTTAATCCAACTATGTTGGATCCTTAATCCAACGTTGGGCTTATATGTAAAATTAATTATGTATTATAGATTGTCGATGTTTAAGACCAATAAAGTGATCAAATAAGGATTTAGTAATTTGGGTCTTAATGTATCTAATAGGATGTGGACCTTTAAATGTGTAGAGACTAAAGGTAATTCAGTTTCAGTGATGGGTTGAAACTGAAAACCTACTATTATATATATGTTATGGTCCCCGGATCACACGGTACGTCAAATAGATCTCTTGACATCCCATTATCAGAGAGAATTTGGAGAGAAAAGAAACAGAAGGATACTCATTGAACCGTGCTGATCTGGAAGACCATTAACTTGCAATTTCATTGGGATTCCTATAGCAATGGATTCAGGTACGCTTCCGCTTTTATGTTTATTGTATTTCTCAATAATTATGTATGATCGGTTCAAGGGTTGATAGTGATTGTAATTTCAGTACATAGTAGGATTTATTTTTAAAATCCAACAAGTGGTATGAGAGCCACTTGTGATTGAATTATTGAAAAAATTATTTTTTTTCTTTTGGATTTATCAAATCATGTATTTGAATTTTGTATGTATATATGATTGATATTTAGGATTTATGGGATTATATACATACGCATATTTGAATCAGCATGTATATATATACATATTTGGAATTATATATATGAAATCTTTATATATATTATACATATATATACATGTTTGAACGGTTTATTGATGATGAATTCAGTTTATATATGACAGATTAAAATTGTTTGAGAAATTTTTATACGCAATAAGGTATTTATATATGCATATTTTAAATTTTGGATTCAATTGTACAAAATCAATTTTTTGGATTCTGATTCTGGGTTTATACATATATATATATATATATATATATGCATATGTGGAATTTATGTTCATAATCATATTCATATATATGTGAAATTTGCATAAATTCAATTTATGATTTATATATATATATATATATATATATGTGCATATGGCATAGATTTAATTTTTGATTGAGAATTCAGATTAATTTTCAGATTCAATTTGTTCTTCATGAAATCTTTATATGCAATATGGTATATTATATATATATATATATATATATATATATAATATATATATGAATTGCACATATTTTTTTCTTTCCGGATTCAGTTTTTGAATTTTAGATTATTCAATTTATGGTTTATGTATATATACATATATACATGTATATGAAATTGTATAGATTGTTGACCTTTGGATTTTCCATGATATGGATTCAACGGCGGGATGGACGCCACCACGGAGACGACTGACGCGGTTTGGTCAGACCGCGCCGGCGACGGAGGACGCGGCCACAGCGCCACCCAAAACCCTCGTTTATTAAAAAGAGATAGAGAGAGAGAGAGAGAGAGAGAGAGAGAGAGAGAGAAGGGTGAAGGGCGGAAACCGTCGGCGACCTCATCGCTGACGGAGGGCCTCGATCGGAAGATAACAAAGGCGGCGGACGCAGGCGCGCCGTGGGTGCACAGTCACTGGGCGGGGGGATGTTTTCTTCTTTCCCCTTTTGTTGTGAAATCGCAGATCTGTTGCTTCTTTTTCGTTGGACTGTCTTTCGTCGCAGATCGGGCCGCGATCGGAGATGGAGAGGCAGCGGTGGCGCAGGCGTGGCCGCGGCAGCGGCGCGCGGTGGAAGGGTAGTTTTTTCCCCAATTTTGTAAAAGTTGCAGAGGCAGAAAATTGCCTCTGCTTCTTCGTTCAAACCGGGTCAAAATGGATCCGGTTCCAAGTCAAACCCGGATCCAATGGGTCAACCCAGTATGAGGTCAACAATTGACATTGACCATTGATAGTCAATGGTCAACCATATAAAAAATTTGAAGCAGATTTTTGCGGTGCAATTATTAATTCATTTTGAAATGGTTATATACATATATATATATATATGTTTTAATGTGAATTAATTGAGACAACATGTCGCCAAAGTGACCTCTCTTGTTTAAATTAATTCAATTTAAATATAAAAGAAAGTATGTAAATTTTGTTAATCTCGACCGGCCCAAAAGAAGGTCCACATTGAACGAGATTTATGTACATGTGTGATGGTAGACACGTAATGATTTTTTAGTTTTGCATGTGAATAAATCGGCCAAAAGAAAGGTTTGTTGTTTGACATGATCTTATCATTAATGTTTAATCACTTCAATAAGATATCACTTACAAGTTAATATTTTGTCCAAAGATGAAATATTAATGGAGTGCTCGATATCTAAAGGTTTGTTGTACCATTATTTTGAATTTTTTAATTGTGTTTTTCATATTATGTCTGAGAGACTTATGTGAACTTGTATGGATTCAGGAATGACTCCTTCTAATATTACTACCAGCATCAATACCATCCTTATGCTAAATGGCTCAAACTTCAACTCATGGAAAGAGAACCTCGAGATAGTCCTCGGGGTGATGGATCTTGATCTTGCACTAGGAAAGATTCTCCTCCTGCATTTACAGATAAGAGTACATCTGAACAAAAGAGGGAGAAAGAAAGGTGGGAGAAATCTAACCGTATGTGTGTAATGATTATGAAGAAAAGCATTCCAAAAGCATTCAGAGGCACAACGTCCGAAACATTGACTAAAGCTAAAGATTTCCTTGAGCATATTGAAAAGAGGTTTGTCAAGAATGAAAAGGTTGAAATTGGTACACTCTTGACAACTTAATTTCAAAAAGGTACACTAGGAAAGGTAACATCAGGGAATATATTATGGAAATGTCTCATCTTGCTTCAAAATTGAAAGCACTTAAACTTGACCTCTCTGGGGACTTGTTAGTGCATTTAGTTCTAATATCTCTTCCGACACAGTTTAGTCAATTCAAAGTGAGCTATAATTGTCAGAAAGAGATTTGGTCTATAAATGAGCCATATCACACTGTGTTCACGAAGAGGGAAAGTTGAAGCAATACAAATAGAATGTGCCTAATTCGCCTCAACTTCAAAAGGGAAGGATAAGGATAACAAAAAGAAAAAAGGATAATGGAGCTGCAGATACAGACCCACAGAAGAAACAACCAAAAGAATCAAATGATTCAAAGGTTGTATGTTACTTCTGTAAGGCTAAAGGGTACATTAAGAAGCACTGCACCAACTTTCACGCATGGTTTACTAAGAAAGTTTGTCTGAGTTGCGGAAAGCCCAATGATGTTGAAAGATACATCTATGTGGGTGATGGCAAGGCGGTTCTAGTAGAGGCAATATGAAAATTTAGATTATTGTTCAAAATCGAATTTTATTTTGATCTTGATTTATCATACCTTCTTTTAAAATAAATGTGATTTCTTTTTCATTTTGGTCAAACTTTGTTATTCTTACTCATTTGGAGGTGGATATTTTTAACTTATTTTTTTATTAAAAAAATGATTGATTCCAAATCTTTATTTGCATACAATAATCTTTATTTTCTAGATGTGATCGCCTCTTTTAATGAATCCCTGCATTTGAGGATACAAGTTTTACAGTCCCACAACCAATTATTTTCCAGTCAAGAAATGCTCGATTTTTTGAGGATGTTTGGTTTGTGGGGGGAGATAAGGTCAAAGACATAATTGAAGAGGAATATGTTGATATTCCCATGGGTACCATTGACATTGTTCAGGATCTCGTTCCTAATAGTGTTGATGGTACAATAGATCAAGACAATGTCATAGAACTCCATTCAAGAAACTGTAACAGAAAAACAAACTCCAACACCTCCAAAACCTTGGCCATTAAGAAGATCCACTAGAGAGAGGAGAAATGATTACATTGTATTTCTCCAAGAACATGAAGTTGACATTGGAATGATGGAAAATGATCCTATCAATTTTTATGAAGCCATGGAATGTTCTAACTCTCAAAAGTGGATTGATGCCATAAATGAAGAGATTAAGTCCATGAAAAACAATGACATTTGGGAACTTGTCCCCTTGCCACAAGGTGTGAAGCCCATTGATTGCAAATGAATATTTAAAACCAAAAGGGACTCAAAAAGCAATGTGGAGAGGTATAAAGCATGTCTTGTTGCAAAGGGTTATACACAAAAGAAAGGCATCAATTATAAAGAGACTTTCTCTCTAGTTCTTTGAAAGACTCTTTAAGGATTATAATGGCATTAAAGGCACATTTCGATCTTGGGTTAAATCAAATGGATATAAAGACATTGTTTCTCAATTGTTACATTGATGAGACATATTTATAATGCAACCAAGAAATGTTGTATAAGGAGATCCAAAAGAATATGGTTCGCGGACCTTAGAAATCCATCTATGTACTCAAGAAAGCATCTTATAAGCATCTTAACAAGTTTCATCAAATAATCATCTCGTTTGGTTTTGAGATGAATATTGGTTTGATGATTGTATGTACCATAAATTATGTGGGAGTAAAGAAATAAAGAATGTAAATTGGAAAATTGTCTATAGAGCACATTAGCTCAAACTCCATAATTGCGAATCCGCTTTCTAAAGGATTGACACCCAAAAGGTTCATGAGCACACTACTCATATGGGTGTCATATCACTTCAAGATACTTGAGTTCTTCAAGATATTCAGTTTATATGGGAGTTTGTAATTTTAAAAGCTCTTAGACATATTTTGCCATTCAGTTTATGGTTATTACAAGGTCATTTTCTGCATAAATGGGTCTTATAGTTTTATTTTTCCACTCTAAATTCTATTATGAGTTTATTTCGCTAAAGTTTAAGGAGGACCAGTTAGAAATAGGCGTGTTATATATCACATTGCACGAAATTTCCATGTTACGCATCCACATCATGATCCATGTCATTTAATTGTATCAATGTTCAGACCATTGATAGGTCAAGTTACGATATATGAAAGAAAGGCCGCTTTGATCCTCATTTGATATGATTGATGGACCGGATTGGTTTATAGATACATTAAGAAATGATAGCAAAGTTGAGCTCATAATAATACATAGTTAAAATGATTTGTATATATAGCCCATGTGGGAGATTGTTGGAACTTTTAATCCAACTATATTGGATCCTTAATCTAACGTTGGGCATGTATGCAAATTTATTATATATTATAGACTGTCGATATTTTAAGACCTAATAAAGTGATCAAATAAGGTTTTAGTAATTTGGATTTTAATGTATCTAATAGGATGTGGACCTTTAAATTTTGTAGAGATTAAAAGTAATTCAATTTCAGTGATGGGTTGAAACTGAACCACCTACTTATATATATATGCCATGGTCCCCGGATCATACGATACGTCAAACAAATCTCCTGTATCTCATTATTAGAGAGAATTCAAAGAGAAAAGAAACAGAAGAATACTCGTTGAAATCGTGCTGATCTGGAAGACCATTGACTTGCAATTTCATTGAGATTCATATATAGCAATGGATTCAGGTGAGCTTCGGCTTTTATGGTTATTGTATTTCTCAATAATTCAGCAAGATCGGTTCAAGGGTTGATAGTGATTGTAATTTCACTACATAGTAGGATTTATTTAAAATCCAACACAATACACTACCAAAATAAATAATTCATTACGAAATTGAACAAATACAATTGGACTTACTTATTTCACTTGCTCAATCCTCCGTAGAAAGCTACAACAACCCGCATTTCACTAGAAAAGCAATGACCCACAGAACACATGAAAAAAAAAAGTTATGTACGTACACGAGATAATTAATTAATACCTACAATTAAAAAAAAAAAGTACCCCCTCCGTCGATGACAATCCACAAAGAACAACAAAACCATAGCCTCACCAACACAATCCGACGAACTTAGTAGACAAAATCCCAAAACAACGACTGCTCCAACATATAAGCAAAACAACCGGCTAGAAACACAAACAATAAACAAGAGATTTTTTGTTTATTATTTATTTAGTTAGTTAGCGATTAGAAATCTAAATTATGTATATATCTATATACGCTAACTTTAACTTTTGGACTTTAAAGTTGAAGCTTAAGTTTTGATTATTGTTAATAAACATTTGTTGTGGTCTTAATTGTGAAGAAAGAATTTATTGAAATTCCTAATTTTCGTCGAAGCATTTGCCATTATTATTTTACTAATGACTTATATTCTAATTTTACTTATTGAAATAATAGTTAATAGCCGTTGTAAATTATGGTATTAATTTTAATTATATATTTCATCACCTTCGATCAGAATAATTAACTATGATAAAAAATTATACTTCTAGTAGCGCGCATCAAATCCAACGAACATATGTATGTCTAATTTTATAATGACTTATTTCTTTTATTTCATTTGAATAGTTTTTTTAATTCAAAATTAATTTTTTTTCTTTATCAATTACGCGACCCAATGCAGCTAACTAAAGATACATTAATTTAGGATAAAAAGAAAAAAGATATATATATTTTTCGATCAATGAAGAAAAAGATATATTTATTTATTGAGTCCAATTCAGATTTGCTTGGCAATTCGGCATATACATGACGAAAAGGATAACATTGCTGCTGCTGCATGCATACAAAAAGGTATGACACCCCCCAAGCTGTACTGTTGCACTCAATCAATTCATTCTCGTGTTATGTTTTCTTCATCTGTCTGAAAATCCTTTGCAGAAATCATGAAAATCAAATTTTAACTTATAACAGGATTTAAATATTGTTTTATATGTATTTGGTGATTTTTGTCAGGAATAATATATTTGGCTGCTCTTGTAACACTATTTTCAATTTATTCTCACTAATTTTCAATATCTATACTTTCTAACTATATCTATACTATGTATAATCATTGAAAAGCACTTTATTGATGTTTTCAATGTATTGATATGTTAACTTTTTACTTTTTTTAAATTAAATAATTATTTTTAACTTCTCCACTCATTGTGATTTTTCATAATTATCTTTTGGTATTTTTTTTTTTTTGCTCAATTTTCTTTAGCTTATATGTGTGTGTATTTATTGATCGTAAATTTTACGAATATGACTATAAAGGTAATATCTATAGTTGGAGCAAAGTTATTTATTTATTGAACACATCCTATTTGCTTTTGTTGTCATTTTATTTTGCCCATTAAAAAAGTTCTTTTATTTGTACAATTGTTTATCTTTACTAAAGGGTAAATAATTACAAAAAGGTTTTTTTTAAATTTATTATAATTATAAATATATCATCGTTATTTTAAAAATTATCAATTACATTTAATTTTAACTGTCGCCTAAGCAACTAGCACAATTCGTTAATCTCCTTTAGGTTTTCACTCATTTTTTTTTTTGTGGTTAACTGACCAAAATATCCTAATGAACTATAAATAATAATTTTACTTATTCTTTAAAAAAAAAATTTTGGATTAAGTAGATTTTTTTTTTTTATAATTGTTCAAAATATTTTTATCCAACTGGTTCAATTTTTTATAATTTTTTAATTAGTTAAAAAATAAAATGATACAACAATGGTAAAGTTGACAATTCTAAATCTCCATCTAAGGATTACATAATTTCATTAAATATCAGGGGAACATTTATAATTTTTGAAACAACAAGGGATATATATATATATAGGGGTGCAAGGTGAGCCGAACTCACGAGCCGGCTCGTATTCAAGCTCGGCTCAAGCTCGAGTTCTTAGTGAGCTCGAGCTCGAGCCTTATAGGGTGAGCTTGCGAGCCTTTCTTTATTTATTTTTTATTATATATATATATATATATATATATATATATATATTATTAAAGTGTATATTTAATATTCTATCAAGTTTATATTCAAAATTCATCATATATTAGAATTATTAGTCAATATCTCTTATTTAGATTTTATATGATAATAAAATATGGTATTTTTATTTATATTATTTAAAAATAAGTTTAAGCAATAATTTAGTAAGTTTTGATACTTTTTTGTAAATAAATATTTAAAATTCATTATCAATTAGAATTATTAGTTAATATCATATTTTAGTTTTAGATGATATTAAAATATGTTATTGTAGTTTATATTATCTAAAAACAAACTTATTAGAAAATTTAGTACGTTTTGATAATTTTTTTGTAAATAAATATTAATATAATGTATATAAATTTTATCATTCTCAATCTCTTATAACAAAATTCAGTTATTCACTATATATTAGAATTATTAGTCCATATTCATATTTTAGTTTTAGATGGTATTCAAATATGGTATTTATTTTATATTATCTAAAAAGAAGCTTAATCAACAATTTAGTACATTTTAATAATTTTTGTAAATAAATATTTAATATAATGTATATGAATTTTATTGTTATAATTTATTTCCACTACAACAAATATATTTCTTTTAAAAATTCATCATATATTAGAATTTCTAGTCAGTGTATCATATTTTAGTTTTAGATGATACTAAATATGATATTTTATTTTATATTATTTAAAAACAAGCTTAATCAATAATTTAATACGTTTAGATAAATATTTAATATAATGCATATATTTTATTGCTGCAATTTCATTCCATTACAACAAATATACTTATTCACTATATATTAAAGCTATTAGTCCATATCTCATATTTTAGTTTTAGATGATATTAAAATATTGTATTATAGTTTATATTATCTAAAAAGAAGCTTAATCAACAATTTTATAGTTTTATGATTGGACTAAATGTTATGACTTTCAATTTTATTTTATCGTATTTATTTTTAGTCTTCTTATGAATATTCTCTTCATGCTTCATATTTAAATTTTTTAATAATATGTTCCATATGGTACAATAGTCTATATTTTTTTAAATTTGAATATTTTAGAAAAAAAAATTAATTGAGCTCGAGTCGAGCTCGCGAGGTGCTCGAGCTCGAGCTCGAGCTCGACTCGTATCAATTGAGCTCGAGCTCGAGCTCGAGCACACTGTTTACTGCTCGAGCTCGAGCTCGAGCTCAAACTTTGAGCCGAGCTCGGCTCGAGCTCGGCTCGTTTGCACCCCTATATATATATATATATATAATTATGCAAATCTCAGAAGAGCTCGTTGTAATTTTACCTTATTCAAAAGATTCTCTCATTTCTAGGTAAATAGTCAGTAAAATAAATTAATGTTATTTTTATATTCAATATACTTTGAATTTTATATTTATTAATTACTTTAATTTTAAAACTGAAATTATATTTTACTTTTTCAAACTACAATTCATTCATACCGTGGTCCTATAATTATAGTCTTGTAAGTACAGAGGAGGAAAATTATAGTTTACGTCTCACAACTTATATCGTTTATGATTTTGATCTCATTCTTTTATTCTTTACCACATTTAGTTTAATAAGTGACAAAAAATTTGCAATTTATCATTCACATTTTTTCGTTAGATTCTTGACGAAAGAACACGTGCTCCGTTCACTTACACAATATTTTTTACTACTATAGTGTGAAAATTACAATTTACGTCCCATAACTTATACAGTTTGCGATTTTGATCTCAAATGGCGTAAGTTGTGGGTCTTAATTGTAATTTTTCACACTATTGCAGGCAAGAATATAACGAAAAATATGAGTGGGACGTAAATTGTAACTTTTTTATTCTTACGGGACTAAATATAGGGAGGAGTAAAACAATGGGACCAAAAAAACGGTGTAAGTTGTGGGACGTAAATTATAATTTTCCCTACATAGGATGATAATTTTGGTCCTAGATGAATTTATTTTTGTAATTTTGTCTTATAACTTTAAAAAATTCACATTTGAGGACAAATTAGCACGAGTTTGCTAAAATGACTAGAAGAGTTTACCCATTTTAAACTGTCACGTGCATTTTTTCAGCCGTTTTAGCAAATTTCGATCAATTTTTTATTCTCAATGCGCGAATGTTTTAAAATTAGAGGATAAAATTGGTAAGTTAGAATCTTACATGACTAAATTTGCCAATCTCCCATACTACAAGGTTTAAATTATCATCAAAATAAGCACAATGTATGTAAATATTTGGATATTCGTCTTTTCTGCGTTCTATTTTGACATACTTGGTCACGTTTTTCTTTTTGTTTTTCTTAATATTAGATAAGTCCATTCCTCTTCATTTTGTTTTTTTTTTTGAAAAATTATATTTTTTGTCATGTAGCTTTAGCATGTTAGTATTTTTTGTCTTGTAACTTACTCTACTTATATATTTAGTTTTTTTTTTTTTTTTTTTATGAATTTAGACCTAGACATCTTACATTTAGTCATTTTTTGATAAATTTAGTCATGTACTGAGAATTTTAGTCCTTCTCACACCATAATAGATCTCATTTTAGGACTAAAATTATCAGTACAAGACTAAATTTGACAAAAAAATGACCAAATATGATATGTTTAGGACTAAATTCATAAAAAAAAAAATTAAAATGTGTAAATAAAGTATGTTTTATATGACAAGAAGTGCTAATGACCTAAAGTTACGGTACCAAAAATGTAATTTTGCCCATTTTTTTTTTAATTAGATAAGTGTATAATAATGTTCAAACTCACAACTGCCCTTAGTATTTAAATAATTAAGAGGCTTGGTGCAAGCCCTATATAATGCTGGCCACTGCTCCTATACTTCACCAGGAGCAAGAAACAACATTGCATCCATATATGGGTCGAAGCTTCAGTGTCATCCTTTTCTTTCTCATTTCTCACATCTTCATCCTCCTTCCAACCAATGCTCTCCATCCACTAGACCCCCTCACTCCATCTGAGCTGAATCAAGTCCAAACCCTAGTGAAAAATCACACCAGAATGTGAGTTTTCACTATGTGGGCTTGGATGAGCCAGACAAACCCGACGTCCTTTCATGGCTGTCACGAAATCGACCTACTAACTTCTTTCATCACCGTGCAGCGCTTGCCGTAGTACGTACCAATTCTCAAACTCATGAAATCAAGATCGACCTATCGAACAATTCAATCTTGTCGGACATGGTGCATGATGGCGATGGCTACCCTATGCTTAACAACGAGGAGCAAAAGGCCGCCGGTGAGTTGCCACTCACATATCCACCATTCATCGCCTCCATCTCGAAAAGAGGCCTTAATCTAAGTGAAGTGATCTGTGAGGTCTTCACTCTTGGGTGGTATGGGGAGCAAAACACCAAAAGGGCAGTCGGAGTTATGTGCTATTACATCGATGGCACGGTCAATTTCTACATGCGGCCTATAGAGGGTGTCATGGCCACTGTTGATCTCGATAAGATGAAGATTGTGCAGTATCATGATCGTTTGATGATTCCAGTGCCAAAAGGTGAGGATACCGACTACAGGGAGTCTGTGCAAAACCCACCGTTTGATACTCGTATCAAGAGTATGACGATGTTGCAACCAGATGGACCAAGTTTCACAATAGATGGAAATAATGTGAGGTAATAACGTTGAGATGTTTTTTCTTTCTTTCTTTCGTACGTAAACGCAACTCTTTATCCACACGTACAGTTGTTGGATCGTCCATTCTAAATTGGTGTTTCGTCTTGTACATATTTTGGTACGTAGGTGGGCTAATTGGGACTTCCATCTGGCTTTTGACATGAGAGTTGGCCCCGTAATCTCGTTAGCATCAATCTATGATCATGACATGCGTAAGTACCGAAGAGTAATGTACAGAGGTTATGCATCAGAAATGTTTGTGCCATACCAAGACCTAAGCGAGGAGTGGTACTTTAGAACTTTCCTTGATGCCGGCGAGTTTGGGGTTGGCATCTGCTCAGTGCCGCTCCAACCAAACACAGATTGCCCGCCAAATGCAGTGTTTATGGATGGCTATTACACGACACGGGACGGAACTCCTGTGAAAACGTCTAACGTTTTCTGCGTATTTGAACGCTATGCCGGAGATATAATGTGGCGCCATAGTGAGACCATACTTCCGGGCGACACTGTGGTGAGCTGAATTAGTAATATTTCAATTTACTTCATATGTTTCATATTATATAATTATCAGAAAATTACAAACAGAGTTCATCTGATCAGTACTTAATTAATAAATGTTATGAATTTGGAATGAAAGTAGTCGTATAATTGTTATATATGACGTATGGCTCTTTTTGTATGTGTTGTAGGAAGTGAGACCAGATGTAACCCTTGTTGTAAGGATGGTATCCACCGTGGCCAACTATGACTACATAATGGATTGGGAATTTAAGCAAAGTGGCAGCATCAAAATTACAGTAAGTAGTACTCTTTCAATTGTTCTCAGTGGGTGTTAATTTGTATGAGTTAATTTAAAATAAGTGAATATCAACTTATTGTTGAAAAAAAATAAAAATATATATTTTTTATTTACATTATCTTCTATTTTCAAATTATTTAAATTAAGTTGATTTAAATAAAAAAATTATAAGCAACTTTCCACCAACTTTTTCGATAAATTCAAAATATTAATTTTTTTTTCCAAAAGCTCGAACTTCAATTTTTTTTTTCCACTCTTAGCTTTTGCTTCGAAATACTAGAAACTTTTACTATTATTTAACTTACATTTCTCTCTACAAATTATTCGTGCCGTAAAATTTGAAGCTAATGTAAGCACCCCTTTGCAAGTAGATTCAGTATGTCCCAATAAGGAAAATATATTTTAGTATTTATACAATTTACCTTTGTGTAATATTAATTTATAAATGAACAAATTATCCATCTATAAAAATAATAGCAATTTACTTCCTCTGTATTTTTCAAAAGGAACAAGTTGCTCCGTTTTGAAAAACACAGGGGGTAAATTGCTGCATTTTTTAAAATATTGGGTGGTAAAATTGCTATTTTTTTTATCCTAGGTGAGTAATTTGCTCATTTGCAATATCACATGAGGTTTTTTATTGCATTTTCCCATATTTTATATCTTAAACGTGATGAATTTAGCTAACTAATTTTATTATCATGCACTTCCCGACATGCAGACTAGTTTATCAGGAATCCTTGCAGTGAAGGCATCAGCCTACAAACACAAGGACCAAATACAAGAGGAGGTGTACGGTACAATAGTGGCGGAGAATACAATCGGGACCTGTCACAGTCACTACCTCAGTTTCTATCTTGATCTAGACATAGACGGTGATGCCAATTCCTTGAAGAAAGCCCACTTACAATCTGTTCGTGTGACGGATGGAAGTTCACCAAGGAAGAGCCACTGGACGGTTGTTGATGAAGTGGCTAAGACAGAGTCGGATGCCAAAATTCAACTTGGCTTGGGGGATCAGACTGAGATCATAGTTATAAACCCTAATAAGAGAACCAACGTGGGGAACAACATCGGCTACCGTTTGATCCCGGGGCCCCTGGCAGGTCCCCTGCTATGGGAACATGATTATGAGCAAATTCGTGGTGCGTTTAGTAACTATGATGTGTGGGTTACACCATATAACAAATCTGAGAAATGGGCAGCAGGGGCCTACATTGATCGGGCTCGTGGAGATGATACCATAGCTAAATGGACCCTCAGGTACTATATATATACTCCCAAATAAATGGATTGTTCGCTACACTATAAATCACAAAAAATAATATCATATGCAAATATTAAATTAAATCGATATGAAAATATAATTTTAATCCCAGTTAATTAATTTTCGTCGTGATTTACCAATAACCAAAGCATTTATCGTAGTTTTTAGTTGTTGTTAGAGTTCTGGCTTTGCTTTAAAAAACGTCTAATAGTCATTGTGTAATCATAGTTATTAGTATTAGTGTAAATTACATTGACCTCCCCTGAGATTTGACATGATTACGAATGCCCTCTTGTTGTTTGAAAAAATTACCAATACCCTCCTGATTTTTATGGCTGTCTAACTATTAAGTCAATCCGTTAGGTTTTCATCCATTTTGTGTTGAACTTACCAAAATGCCCTTGTGGATTAAAAATTATAATTTTATTTATTTTTTGATGCACTAAGTAGATAATCTTTTTATAGTTTTAAAAAAAATTTCATCCACCCTGTTCGACTTTTTATAAGTTTTTAATTTTTTTAAAAAAATTAAAAAAATACAATAAGGTCAAAGTTGACAATTTTAAACATCCATCCAAGATTATATAATTTCATCAAACATTAGGAGGGTACTTATAAATTTTTCAAATAACGAAAGAATATAGTAATTATGACAAACATTAGGAGAGACCGTTGTAATTTGACATTAATATTAGTCATGAATTTTTTTTACTTTAAATCATAACAATTAACCATAACAAAAACTACTATTTCATGATTTGGTGCTTGAAAGACACTATGGTAATGAAATTTGTACGTGTAATAAGAGACGATCTAGATATTGATGTCTTGAGGATTAATCAATAATGATGATATATATGTCTTAATTTGAAATTGCAGGAATAGAAAAATCGAGAACAAGGATATTGTGGTTTGGTACACATTAGGGTTCCATCATGCTCCCAGCAAGAAGATTTCCCAATCATGCCTACTCTGAGTGGGAGTTTTGAGCTCAGGCCTTCCAATTTCTTTGATCGGAATCCAGTGCTCAAAGTTAAAACACTCGAATCAGTGAAATGGGCTAATTGTTCTGCATAAGTAGTGCGCTCAAAAACAACACTGAAGCTCACGTATCCAATATCTGTACTTCAATTATGTATTGTGATCTTGAATAAAAGCTTCCCACTTGTGGCTTGAGATGATTAACCAATGAGTTATGTGGTAACATATGTCATAATTTAAGTCTATATTCCTTAAAATTTTGAATTTATTGATAAATTGTGTTTTGAGTTTAATAATTTTTTTTATTTATTTAAGGAGAAAAATACAAACAATCCTCATGTGATAGGGGGTATGTGCAAAATATCCCATTATAAAAATAAAAAAAATATCAAATAACCTTATTTTTTAAAATGAAATATTATACATAATATATACTATTTAGAATAATATATATTGTTATTAAAAAAATTAAAACCACATCCCTCCTCGCCGCCACTATCCTCGTTGTACCCTCCCCTCCCCCAGCCACCCTCCCTTACCCATTGTTCTTTTCCCTTCCCTCGCCCCTTTCCCCCATCATTGTGCCCCTCCTTTCCTCGGCCCATTTCCCCTATTGCCGTCCCTGCCTTTTTGCCCTTTCGTCGTTGGTTCCCATCCCCATTCCGAAAAGCCCCCCCTCTCTATGTATAATTATAATTATATATAAAAATAATAATTTACATAAATATATAATTTGAAATATATACTATTGATTTGAACTAAGTAAAAATTTAGGCGGGTTAATTGCAAAAATAGTCCTGTAATTTAGGGCGAGGCATTTTAGTCCTCTAACTTCGACACTGGCAAAATAGCCCTGTACCTTCTCAAAAGCCATCATTTTAGTCTCCGGCCAGATTTGGATAAATTTTAGATAATTTTACCCTCTACAGCTTTAAAATGCCTATTTTATTCCACTTTCACTAATTTTGCAATATACTCTCTCATGCTCACCTAGAATGGTATCGAAGCTTAAGTTTATTGAAGAAATATTTGTTTTTATTCTATTTTTAGATATTTTTTTCACTAATGGAGGAGACTCTTTAAGAGAAATGGAAGCGAACAAAAGTTCTAGTTACATAAGGGAATACTTTCAGATTCTAAACAATCGAAGATGAAATTTCTTTTTGAAAAATCTAAGAGAGGGAGAAATTATCTCCAAATATTGATCGATTGTTCGAGTGACAACCAGGAGTATTTTCAGATGGAAAAGACAAAGAATTTTGTCTATGAAATTCTAGAAAAGGCCACAACGACAACGAAGTGAGAACCGAAACCTCTTACTGAGGATGAACAAGAGGAATGGTGGAGAATACATCAGATCCGGAGGGTGCTATCAGGGAGTATGGTGAAAAGCCTACAAGCAACCAGAATTCATGGTAAATGGCCACCAAGGAAAACTAGACTGGGTAAATTTCACATTCAATACATTTCTTAAAATATATGATTAGCAAAAATTATTGGAAAAAACTCGAGCCGGATACCTCGAAGATCTCACAAGATCTGAGAGAAATTCATAACATAGTTTAAAACTATGAACATAGGTTAAGTGATTCCAAGGACTCCAAACAAATCACGTTACTTGGTGTTAGACCGACCCATCAACCGAATCATAGCGCAAACTATCGCCCCCCACAACTCGTGAGACAGAGAAATAGAAGCGTAGTCTCTTTGTTCACAATAATAGTGCAACTTCATTTTAGCCCATACGTGCCACGACTCGTGAGAGCTTGTATGAGTGAAATCATTTTCCTCACTATATTATAGTGGATGAAAGGCATGGAAATTATATCACTTAGCACTCCTAATCCATCAACTAAATCATAGCACACACTATTGCCCCCCACGACTCGTGAGATAGAAAAATAGGTGCGTTTTCACTTCGTTCACAGTAATAGTGCAGCTTCATTTTAATCCAAATGTGCCACAACTTGTGAACTATTATTTTGAGGTCATATTTGGTACCGCTCTCGCGGCCCGCACCGAACAGTGCTTTACCCCTAGATGTCCAGTCAACTGCTGCGCCTTAACGCATTTCGGGGAGAACCAGCTAGCTTTGGGTTCGAGTCAGACCAGCCCCTAGCTTGTTGATTTCAGACCACGTATGGTGAAATTGGCTTCCTCACTACATTACTGTGGATGGAATGTGTGGAATAACAAGCCATTGTTTATTTCTATTTTTAGGGTCTAATATTTTAACTTAATCCATCCAACTGAGAGTTCATTTTAATATGATCGAGACCTCATCACAATATTAGTATCTTTCATGAAAATATATCCAATATATTTAATGCATTAAATAAAAGGCATCGCATGCAAAATAAAAGCCTAGTACGCGCCTGTTAGATGATCACAAGCTCAAAAACCTATGTGACCCACTGAACCCGCAGTGGATCATGGTCAGTCTAAGAGTAAGCCTACGCTATTACAGATATTTAACCCATTAACACATTATGGGCCTTGTAATCTCTCTTTATTTCTTTATCTCCTTCATGGGCTCAGTCCTTCGGGACTCTTCTCCATGGATCTCCGTGGGCCAACCCATGGCCTCCTCCATAGGCCTCCATCGTCTGGGCTTGCTCTTTACAATTATTAAAAATAAAATAAAAGTAAAAACCTCTCCACCTATTTTACTCTCATTACAACATAAAAAGAAAATCCTAATTAGCAATTGGGTTGGGGTGGGGTGGGGTGGGTTGGGGGGGGGGGGGGGCGTATAGGGAGTAAGCAAACCTTAAACAAAATAGCCTAAAAATGAAGAGATAGAGAAAATAAGAAGCACGCAGGCCCCAATCTAATAGAAATGAAACCATCCATAGGGTCCAATGGGTTTCGTGATCATCTACGTTAATCTAATTAGCAAAATATAGCACATTTATTTCAAAAATAAATGCACATAAAATATAACACGAATTATCCATTATAATAAATGATATCCAATATCATAAATTAATTATACATTCAATCTCATGAATTTATATGTAAAATAATGCAACTTAATACGTACATAAGTGCAACACATGAAAAAAAAAATTCTAGTTTGAAAACCCGTTTAAATTAAATTTAGTAATTTAATCTTGAGAAATATCAAATCACAATAAAAAATTAAATTCACCAAAATTAATTTTTTAGAAAAATATGCAGAAAAATTGGAAAAATAAAAAATGTAAAAATTCTGAAAAAAAAATAGAAAAAATCAGCCTAGACGGCCGGCTGGCCCAGCCGATAGGCAGCAGGCGCGTGTGCGTGCGCGCATACCTGCCAGACGGTCGGCAGGCAGCGTCGTATGCTGCATTTTTCTAATTTTTCTAAAACTCATTTTTTTTTTCGAAAAATTCTAAAACTACAAGAAAATAACCAATTTTCATAAATTTGAAATTTCAAAAAAAATTCTCATGCCCAAAATTAAATACAAAGTTAAAACACATAAACCCTAAATCTAGATATGCAATTAAAATAAAAATCCATGCTTCCAAAGCCGATTTAAACATGTACATGTTGAAACACATTAAACATGTTTAATTCCAGACCTATACACCGAATCGGGCTCTGATACCACTTGAAAGAAGCAGATAGGTCCGGGAAACGTGAAAATTTGAAAAACGATAAATCTAAAGCTAATTAATCCCGATCAAAGGGGTGTACCCTTGATTTTTCCTAGGCGTTTAGTGTATCTATACTAATATAAAAAAGGAAATGGGCTCCATCCTCACAAACGGCGGTTAGTGACACCATCGCATTAATTTTTTATAAAGTCAAAATTGCCCTTCAACTAATAAGATAACAAACTAATTCGACTTTCCAAATTATTTATTAACTAATAAATTAGTTTTATTTCATTTTTCTTTTAATGTCATGTGTTGATTTGTTCATTTTATCTTATTTATAATAGATTTTAAAATATAAAAAATTATTATATATGCACGCCAAGAACGGCGTGCCACAAAGGCTAGTAAAATAAATACACACAATGCCATAGAATTCCCGAGAAAAAGACAAGCAGCGAAAACATAAATAAATATTTACCTTCGTCGTTTTCTCGTGCGGCTACAACCGTTGACTCCTTTTCTTCTCCGATCCGTTCACTTAGAGGGTTTAAGCGTAGAACCCCTTTAAAGCAAGAACACACCACACCGTGGAAGATGGATCTAACTCTCTTGCTAGAAAGAATTAGATCCGATGGAAGAAACCGAAATCATTTTACACTATCGATTAGTGCAAACAATTTCTTCTCATTCTCAACTTGATTTAATTCAAGGACAACCAAAAATCATGGAAAGGGGAGTAAAATTTCGTGCTATGCCTGCTCATGGGGATAGAACGAGCCATATGATGACATAGTGTTATGGTGCGTATAAAAGACCTAGTCTTTTATACTTCTACATACCTAACGTTTGGACCGAGCTTATTTTAATTTGTCCAATAAATTAAATCAAACCCAATAATAATCTCTTGGTTTTATTATTTAATCTAATTAAATAAAATACCAATAGAAAATTCATGTGAATATTTAATTCAATTAAATCTACACAGGCCCCAATATACTCAATTAATAAATTCAATTTATTAATCAAGCCCAAATAATTAATTAGTCCAACTAATTAATTTAAACTCATCTCCATTAATTACTGAATCCAATCCACAAATTAATTAGCTCACGCTATTTTAAATTAATCCAATTAATTTAAAATGCTAAGCCCAAAATTTAATTAATTCAATCAATTAAATTCTTGGGCTATCCATCCAATCAATTATTTTCTCTTCTCCATGAATTAATTTAATTAATTCATTTATTTCAAAATTAATTTGAAATTAACTCCATCACTTCCACAATAACTTGGGCGTGTGTGACAAACACAATTAATTAAATCCAATTTGATTAATTATTTCTAATTGTTCCATAACCAGAATCAGCAGTTGCCATGGCTGGCCGTCTAGCAACCGTCCATGCACTAGTGACTAGGTGAATGTTGGTGTGAATATTTAGGCTCCGAATCTATATGAGTACATTCCTAATATCAACCGTCTCCTGGCCTTAGTTTAGAGCATGGAATTAGGTATCGGTTTTCATCCTTGACTAAGCAACTATGCTTAACACTCGAGATGTGTTTACTCTACTAATCCGATCTAGGAAATATATCCATGATCGATCAATCATTATGGCCAAAAGACTTTTAGAGTGTAAATCATCTCAGAATGCATAGGAGAACTTTTTGTCATATACTGACAGGGAACAAATCCTCTCTTGGAATGCATTGTCCTCGCTACATACTCTGAGTGCACTGGATAAGGCTTATGATGATCATGCCTCACGACACAGCCACCGCTCACCATATCCAAGATACAGTTTTCGTATGCATGTGACTGCCATGATTCCTCAAGTCCGAGGACTAATCTCGTACTATTAAAACCAGGAATCCCAGTCATACCAACAAAGCCTTAAGAGGCTTTCATATGACGATTTCCGTGAGTTACTTCAGTCAGTTGACTACCTTGCCATTTAACCAACAAAAACTGCACAGACGACCTACGTCTCTTGCTGACGAAATATAGTTGCAGTACTTAGTGCAAGTCTCAATAGGACCCTCAATGCCCAGTCCTGAGGTCCTCGACTTAGAATGTTTCAGACCGACCCTCAAGAGTTGGTTTCATGACTGCCAAACCTATGCACAGCCTAACTCCAGGGGTTTAACCTTTCGGTCAGGGGCATTTCGTTGTGACATTGAAACACCATTCAGTATCAGTGGTGAGCATAATGAAACACACTATCAACTCGATGAACTCTTACCATATTCATCAGTCTAAATATTATTCAATAAAGATTAGTGAATGGAAAACAGCCAATTCAATTGGCTTTTGGTCATCCATTTCAACAACAGTAGCCTTAGTTTTCTAGTAAGAAACCATGAAGAGATAAAAAGAGGTAAACCCAGGTTGGTAATTAACTATCAAGGTATTATTTAGATATGAGAAATTGATGGTTATTACATTCCTAATATAGAGCACTTAATTTATTGCATTAAAGGTGAGAAAGTGTTTTCAAAATTCGATTGCAAATTTGAATTTTATCAGACTAAGATAGAGAGTTAATCGAAAAAGTTTACGACATTCTCCACACCATAGGAACAATATATTTGAAATGTGCTTCCAATGGGATTAGCTAATACACGCCAGATATTTCAAAGAAAAATGAAAAATCTTTTTAAAGATTATTTTGAATTTATGTTTGTCTACATTGACGATAAATTGATTGCATCTAAAAATATGAAAGATCATATTAAACATCTTGAGATATTTTCTAATGCATTCCATATAGAAGGTCTAGTGCTTTTTGAAAAGAAAGCTACTATAGTTGTCAATAAAATTTAATTTTTTGGATTCTTATTGACTAGACAGGTATTGAGTTACAAGATAAATCCGCAATTTTCCGGATGTACTCAAGGATATGGTCAGTCCAAGGGTAAGCCTATGTTATTACAAGCTTTTTAACCTATTAACAATTTATGGGCCTTATAATCTCTCTTTATTTCTTCATCTCATTCGCGGTCATTGTCCTTCGAGCCTCTTGTCCACGGATCTCTGTGAGCCAACCCATGGGCCTCCATCGTCTGGGCTTGCTCTTTACAATTATACAAAATAAAACTAAAACCTCTCTGCCTATTCTACTTTCATTACAACTTAAAAGAGAAACCCTGGTTAGTAGTTGCGAGGAGTACATTAATAGGGAGAAAGCATGCCTTAAACATATTAGGCTAAAAAATAAAGAGATAAAGAAAATAAGAGGCACGCGAGCCCCAACCCAATATTAAATAAACCATCCACATGGTTCAATGGGCTTCGTGATCATCCATGTTAATCGAATTAACAAAATAGCACATTTACTTCAAAAATGAACATGCACACAAAAATATAACACAAGCCATGCATTATAATAATGATCCAATATCATAAATAATTACACATTCAATCATAGGAATTTATATGTAAAATAATGCAACTATAATGGACATAAGTGCAACCTAAGCAAAAATTAATTCTTATTTGAAAACCCGTTCAAATTAATTTTGAAAAATACCAAATCTCAACAAAAAATTAAATTTATCAAAATTAACCGTTTCATAAAAATATGCAAGAAAACCAGAAAAACCTGAACAATAAAATTCTGGAAAAAAAGGACAAAAATCAGCCCAAACATCCGGTCGGTGGCCAGGCTCGGGCGCACAGGCACCCCTGCCAGCAGCCAGCATGCGCAGGCTCTCGCCCTCGCGCGCACTCTCACTTGCACGCCTGGCAGTCGGTCGACAAGCAGCAGCGGTCTACTGCTTTTTTTCGACGTTTTTTCTTAATTTTTTCTGCAATTTTTGAAATAACAAGAAATAATTAAATTTCAAAATTTTCTCATGGCAAAAATTAAATGCAAAATTATAACATATTAACCTTTTATCTAGATATGTAATTAAACACATGAATCATGCTTCTAAAGCCGACTAAAAATATGAAAACATGCTGAAACATTAAATACACGTTAGATTCTAGGTCTAGATACCAATCCTGGCTCTGATACCACTTGAAAGCAGCGAATCAACATGGTAAGTGTGGCGGAAGCGCGAAAAATTGATAATAATTAAATAAAAGCAATAAATACCGATAAAAGGGTGTACCCTTGATCTTTTCTAAAACGTTCGGTGTATAAAATAAAATAAAGGCCAATAATTCACGAGAAAAAGACAATAAGCATAAAAATTAAATAAATAGTTACCTTCATCGTTTTTGTCGTACGGCTATAACCATTGACTCCTCTCCTTCTCGAATCCATTCACTTAGAGAGTTCAAGTGTAGAACCCCTCTAAAGCTAATCCACACCACACCATGAAGATTGATCTAACCCTCATACTAGAGAGAATTAGATCCGCTGGAAGAAATTGAATTCTAAATTACATTATTAATTAGTATATCCAGATTTCCTCGTTCTCAATTTGAATCCAATTCAAAGAGAATATAAACTAAATACAGAAGTAGAACCTTTTTAGATTTTAAGTGAAAATCCATGAGCTTGATGGCATGGAGAGAAAGAGAGAAAGAGATAATTTGAGAGCTCACACACACACACCAAAATGTGTGCATGTATTTGATGAGAGAGAGTAGTTTCTAAATTGGAATCCAATTCCATAAAAACTCAGCTGCAATTGTGTTCTTCAATATTCAAAACTCTCACCCCTCAAATATGGTGATGTGGCCGAGTGCACTCAAGAGGCCAATTGACCAATGACTCTCTCCAATGAAATGGATCCACATAGAAATTATTGAAGTAGTAATAAAAGCAACTTTTAAGAAAAGAATTGATTCATAAATACATTTATCAATAATGGATAGAAGAATCAATAACTTAAGAGATATGATAATCTTGTGTGGATACGTAATCTGTATGTAGGAAATTAATGCCCCCCCCCAGATCCAGACCGGTAGAGTATTAACTCTTCATCAGGACTTGAAAATAAATTATCTAGTGAAAGAAGGAAATAAACCATAATTCTATAACTTATAGAATAGCTTATGCCATTTCCACTACACATCATTCTGATTTATTTCTTAAGAAAGAGTATATCGACATTCCTAGAATTTTCAAGGAATTTGCTAAGGTAATGGCACCTAATCCAATTAAGATACCTAAAATAGATGGTGTTGACATTGTAATCAAAGATCACCCAGTTTTAGATCGAACACTTAGCTCTGGAACTGAATTTAGATGCAGAATGTCCTTTTCAGAAGATAGGTTTACAGGCTACAAAGAAAAGGAGAATAAGTTATTAAAAACTTTAACTCCTAATGAAATTAGGGTAGATAACGTAAAACTTAGATGCCCTAAAGAATGGAAAGAGATACAAGTTATATTTGATATCACTAAGAATGAAAACTTTTTTCCATGTGATGACTTGTATCATTTGCAACAACATGTTGTTGGCAAATATGAAGGCATGCTAGAAATAGCGGGCCATGAAATTCTAGTTATAGGTGTTGTAGGACGAGATAATGGAAGTATGCCTTTGGGGTTAAGTTTCCTCGAAGATCATAAACCATGGGGAAGAAAATGTAACAGTATGAAATTCAGTCTTGATGGTGTTACTATAAAGATTGAATGACGAGTCATTTCTATAAACATATATGTTGGTGTGTTGTATGATCAATATAAGACAGAATATTTTGCAGCTTATATTGATTCAAGTTCAGGAATTTGCACTGCAGAACCTGGAGTTTTCCCTAAAGAAGCTATGGAAACCTTACCCGTTATTGTAGGAAGGGATTTTTCACAGAAAATCCTAATTCTCAATAAGGGTATACGAGAAGCAAAAATCATGATCGGATGGGCATTTGGAACACATTGGTACAGGGTGAAACACCTCCTATCTTTTCATGATACAGGTGCTAATATTTTACTGGGAAACAATTTTATTCAAACCTTGCAAAATATGTGCAAGATAACAACATAAATTTGTTGAATTTTACTACTAACTGTGGTAGCGAGATACATGTTATGCAAAGAGAAAAAGGCATTTAATAGGAAAATGCCTATGAATTTTCGCAGGAAGTGTAGTGATTTCGATACCAGATTAACTCATCCTAAAATGAAGGATAAGAGAATTTGATAAAGTTCTTTTGTCTCTCAAGCAACAGGGACACATTGATAGCTATAGCTTCTACGAGGAATCTGAAGATGAGATTAAGAACCTCAAAGAAGAACTGTAGGAGATGAAATCGCTACATGTTAGTGAAGAAAGCAGGCTCTCTCTTGAGAACGTCAAGAGACTTATCCATAGGAACTTCAATGAGAACCCTCTGGCCTGGTGGGATATAAATAAGATCGAAGCTACTCTGAAAGTCAAAGAAGAATGCACGTATGAGTACGTTCGATACAAGCCCCCAGATAAACATGGAGGATAAGAAAGATATGTAAATGATCATCAAAGAGCATATCAGTCTTGGACTCATCGAGCCGAGGGCCTTTACTTACAGTAGCCCCTGGTTTTCTGGTAAGAGACCACGGTGAGATAAAAAGAGGTAAAACCAGGTTGGTTATTAACTGTTAATGGATTAATAAAATCTTAGAATTTGATGGTTATTACATTTCAAGTAGAGAACACTTAATTAACTGCATTAAAAGTGAAAAAGTGTTTACTAAATTTGATTGCAAATCTAGTTTTTGTCGGATTAAAATGAAGAGTGAATAAAAAAAGTTTATTGCATTTTTCCACACCACAGGGACAATATATCTGGAATGTGTTACCAATGAAATTAGCTAATGCACCCCAGATATTTTAAAAGAAAAATGAATAATCTTTTTAAAGATTATTTTGAGTTTATGTTTGTCTACATTGACAACATATTGATTGCATCCAAAAATATGAGAGATCATATTAAACATCTTGAAATATTTTCTTATGCATGCCATAGAGAGTTATTTAGTGTTTCTAAAAAGAAAGCTACTATAGCTGTCAATAAAATAGGAATTCTTATTGACGAAACAGGTATTGAGTTTGCGGGAGCATATTGTGGAGAAAATTCGTAATTTTCCAGATGTACTCAAGGATGAGAAGAATTTACAGAGCTTCTTGAGAGTTTTAAATTTTGCAGGTATCTTTATAAAGGATCTTGCAAGATACAAAAAGGATTCCCGGTCACTTTTGATGGAAACAGAAAGTTCAAAGTAAAAATGGGAGGAAATTCATACTCAAAGGGTTCGTGAGCTAAAACAGGTTTGCAGTAACCTGCCTGAGCTTGCTATTCCACAAGACGAGAACGAATTTGTAGTTACACAGACGTCAATGACTATCGCTCGGCAGTAGTACTCATGAAAAATACTGTTACAGGGGAAAACCTTGTAGATACACAAGAGGGTTGTTCTCAGAACAACAAGCCCAAGTCTGACACATCAACAAAAAAGAGTTCTTTGCAGTCTGAAGGCTTTTAAGAAATGGCCTTTATTTTTACTTGCAAAAGAATTTATTTTGAAAGTGGATAATACCAATGTTAAGGCTTTCTTGAAAAATAAATTAGAATCTAAGATTGATAAAGCACGTATTATCAGATGGCAAGCTGAATGCCAATATTCTTATTATAATATTGTTGTTATAAAATCTCACGAGAACATTCTTGTAGATTTCCTAACAAGAGTTTTTAATTTTTCAGGTATCTTTATAAAGAATCTTGCAAGATACAGAAAGCATTTGAAGCAAACTCCATCATGCTGAGACTCGTGCACCTAAAAGAAAACCTCGAGGAGCTTGACAAGAAGTTCAGACAACTAGCGGTGAATGCCCAAGTTGCCGGACAGATTCACAGAGCTGATTTGGACACTATCCAAATTGCAATAAGGACTTCCTTATTAGCGTCTGCATCGCTATGAAATGACTTTTGAAAGAATCAATTCGGAAGGTATCACCATCGGGGATGACGCACAAAATGAGGGAGCATGACCTAAACATGCCTTTAGAATGTAGGGCTCTAGACTTGTAGCATCGGATTCAAGTACCATTTGCACAAGGTCATCGCCGGACTCCGGTGAAACAGCAACAATCGAGTCACATAGAGTGCATACCTCTGATGATTCAAGTTATTCCAGCACCTCTGGGGTAAAAGAGGGAGAGATTAACCTTAGGCCAATGATAGACACCTCCAAGATTAATACTAATGAATTGATTTTTTCTTCTTCCGCTTGGCAGAAATACCAAAGAATGTGGGAAAAACTAATTTCCCGGCAAAAGGAGTAAATTCAAGCAAGACTATCATTGAAATATCCGGATAATACAACTAAGTCTGGATGTTAGAGGGGTCAAACCAGAAGAGACCCGTGAATTGTATGATTTTGGAGCTCTGGCTTCAAACCATACTATGTCACCAAGTTTTTCGGAGATTCCAAAGCTTCCGGAGTGGGGTGATTTATGACTAATGGCAAAACAATCCCCACGTAAAGTGAAGAGATATTTTGGAGTTGAAATTCAAATCATCTACTCCAGAAATAGTAGGAAAAGGGTCTCATCCAGCATTCTATTTCATCAAGTTGTAGAGGCCAGATATGGTAGCTTTCAACAAAGTTAAGGTTGCCTCAGGAGAAGCACCATTGGTGTCAGCAGTAAAGAAAGATGATATTTCCACCAGAAGAACTTGGGGTCTTTGGGTCTGTCTCACCGAGATGGACAAGGTCAAGTATCCATTCAAGATCTTCTCAAGCAAAGTAAACCGATCATTCCTGTTAAATTCCATGATAGGAAAATAGCACTGAGTTTGTTGAAAACTTGTTCGAGAAGAAAAGAATGCTAATATGGGAAAATAAGCTGCCAGCATCTGAAGCAACAAGGATGAAGACATGCAACATGCAGTATTTTCAGCAATCGCATAACCATGTATGCCCTTGCTGCGAGAAACAAGAGAAGCCCCTTATTCGAGACAAAAATTCGGGTCACACAAAAGAAACCTGAACCAAATCAGGACAAGGGTAAAAAAAAAAAATTTTACAAAACCAAGTAAAAAATGAAAGATATAAAAATTCGAGGATAAGACTATCAGCAGAAATGACAAAGGCGAACAGTCAACAAAGCACGAAAACCAGCTAGCAAACACATAGCCGACAAGCTATCATGCCAATCAGCTGGAAAGGACGAGGAATGACAACAGCATTGACGTCATCTAGAAATGACAAAGTGATGACGAACTCAATGACAACATCAAAATCAAGGTTGAAGTCCGTGTTTCGAAATACATGGATGGCTATAAATAAAGGAGCAATTAAGTAGAAGGGGATCATTAGAAATTTTTTCTCTTACTCTTCAAAGTATTAGATTTTAAGTTTTCAAAAATCTTTGTAGTTTTCCAACTTTCAGTTTTATGGGGGTTTCCCTAACGAGTATAATCCTCTTAATAAGAAGCTAAATAGTTGTTTCCTCTAATAGAGGAACTAGAATCTATGTAAAAGAAAGTATTACCTATATTTTTTCAATAAAAGAAATATTTTTGTTCAACTTGTCCACCCAAAATTTTATTAAGTCTCTATTCTGAAATATCTCCACGCCGTAAGGTAGAAAATGAAATAGAGTTGTGTTGTTTGTTGATGAAGGAGCCGAGGGCCTACGAACCATCTATTACGGTAGTGTGGTTGGAAGAAGTCCGCAAAATCGAGGACTTGAAATACCCGGCGACAAAGCAGTCAAAAAATATATGAATTTATGGAGGCTTAATTTTATTTCGGAAGCATGTTGGGCCTGATAGATTTAATGTAAGGAGAATAATTCTGCAAAAAGAAAAAAAAAAAAGAAGGAAGAAGGGGAGGGTTCAGGGACTAAATTGGCATTTTTGAAAGTTTTAGTGGGGAAAAGAAAAATGAGGTACCAAAATTGCAACTCTCTGTAAAGTGCAGTATCAAAATTGCCTTTTGTAAACAGAGGTACCTATCTTGCAATACCCCCTAAACTGCGGTACCAAAAGTGCAATTTTCTCCATATGATCCAATCATTTACTTCTCTCTTTTGCATGAATTAATTTATTATGAAATTAATTTTAAATTAGTTTCATTACTTCCACAATGATTTGTATGTGACCCTCAGCTAGACTTGGCGTGTGCGACCAATAAAATTAATTAAATCTAATTTAATTAATTATTTTCAATTATCCCATAACCAGAAATCACCTATTAACATGGGTGGTCGTCGAGCAATAGTCCATGGCACTAAAGACTCTGTGAATATTGGTGTGAACATTTAGGCTCCGAACCCATATGAGTATGATCATATTGTCAATCATTTTTGGGCCTTAGTTTGGGGCATAGAATTAGGCATCGGTTCTCATCATGACTAGGCAACTATGCTTGATACTCGAGACGTGTTTACAATACTGCTCCGAACTAGGAAACCTGTCCCTGATCGACAATCACTTTGGCCAAAGACTTTTAAACTATAAATCATCTCAGAGCGCATAGGAGAACTCTCTGCCATATACTGACAAGGGACAGATCCTCTCTTGAAATCCACCGTCCTTGCTACATACTCCGACTGCACTAGATAAGGTTTATGATGACCATACCTCACAACACAGCCACTGCTAGCCATATCCAAGATACAGTCTTCGTGCACGTGACTGTCATGATTCCTCAAGTCCGAGGACTAATCTTGTACTATCGGAATCGAGAATTTCAATCATACCAACGAAGCCTTAAGAGTCTTTCATATGACGATTCTCGCAAGTCAGTTCAGTCAGTCGACTACTTTGCCAACTAACCCACTAAAACTGCACAGACGGCCTACGTCTCTTGCTGATAAAACACGACTATAGTACTTAGTGCAAGTTTTTAAAGAACCCTTGATATCCTGTCTTGAGGTTCTCAACTTGGAATGTTTCAAACCGGTCCTCAGGAGTTGGTTTTATAGCTGCAACCTATGCGCAACCCAACTCCATTTGGTTAACCTTTTCCGTCTGTGGGCATTTCGTTGTGACACTGAAATCCATTCACTATCAGTGGTAAGCATAACGAAACACATTGTCAAGTTAATGAATTCTTACTGTATTCATCAAATCTAATATTATTTGATAAATATTGCCAAATGAGAACAACCAATCTAATTCGCTTTGGTCACCCATTTCACCACGCAAACCATCTACTGCGTAGTGTGGTTGGAGGAAGTCCGTAAAACTGATGACTTGAAATACCCAAAAACAAGATGATCAAAATAATGTATGATGTTATAAAGGTTTAATTTATTTCGAAAGCATGTTGGGCCAAACTAGAGCACGTGCATGGACTATATTGAACTTTTCCAATAGAAGGGCGAAATGGGCATTAATTTGGCCCAATCAGGCTAAATGACCAAAACCGCACAAATTTAAAAATTAAAGGACCAATTACTATGTTGAAAAGTTGAAGAACCAAATCAGAAAATACTTAGAATACAGACCAAAATTACTTTAAAACATTTACTATTCATTAAAATCATCTTTTTCACATCTCATTTATTGGTAATGTTTACCAAAACAGGTTAATATTTCAAAAATATTTTAGGATATCCTTTTATTATTTTTGTTAGACATTCTAAAGTACCCCTTCACTGAAATATTAATTAGGGATAATTTCTCTCCACCTATGAGGTTTAGTGTAATTACATATAATTTCATATAGTTTAAAAAATAACATATAGCACTGCTAAGATTTGCTTTCGTCTAACAAAATAAATCTCTCTACTAGACAAAATTCATCAAATTTGTTGACATTAATGAAAAAAAATATATATTTACCCCAATTGACTTATTATTGATTATTGCAGTTAGATAATTCTTTTATGACCAAATTACCCTCATACGTCTTCACGTGTTAGTGCATGTAAAGAAGCATATTCTCACCGTTATAAGATCAATTTACTCAAAAAAAAAAAATATTTAACCTGCAATAAATCACTATTAAATCAATCGAGTGTAAATATCAATTTTCATTTAATTTTTTAATTAATATAAACAAATTTAATAAATTTTAACGATCAAATTGACATATTTATTAGGCAAAATTAAATATCAAGAATACTAAATATAATTTTAAACCACAGATAATTCAAATATAATTACACCAAACTACACGCAAAAAAGTGCAATTATGCTTAATTATTATTTGCCGGCCCCGCGCTCTGTGTCACTCTCCTGCCCTCGATTTATGTGACTTTGGAATAATACACAAGCTATAATCAACCCACTCAACAATACCAATTCTTGTGTCAGCTGCAGCAAAGAAAAAGAATTTGATGGAAATAAAATATTGTATCCCCAGAATATTACAGTTCAGTGCGGTTGTCCCACAGCTCATAATCATCAAGGAAAACAAATCTCTCTTTCCAACAAAACTCATTCATTTTCACTCATTATCAAATTAATAAGAGGAATACATTGTGACAAAAATTAACAGAAATCTGGCTGTCATCTAAATGCTCGCTCTCGCAGACCTAATTAAGAATTCCAATACTTACAGCAGAAAATCTGGAAACCAAATTTCACACTTTAAAGAGCGGGCACGCATTGCCCTTAACGAATAACATTAACCTGAAATTTCTATTTGTATTTTCTCATTCGACAAATTTTTCCTTGAAGAATACAAGACGCAGAAGAGAAAATGCATCAACCCGGAGCAAGATGAGGTCATGTGGTTAGAACATGATTCCTGTGTTACAATTTGTTCTCTTTGCACACACCACTAACGACACCTGTAACCCATTTCAGCACCTAATTTCATAAGAACCGGCTTTTGTAATATATCGAACCCATTCAACTGTATTGTACCCACTCTTTTCCCACACCTGCAGAAAGTTGGGTTGCAGGTAAAGAAATCCATTTCTCAAATATAAGGATTACTATATGGACAACTTAGAGTACCTTGAGGAAACGAACACGCAATCCAGATGCTGTAAACATAGGACCTGCGACACAAATACATTTATTTCTGAGACAGAAAAATCAAGTGGAAAGCAACTACAATAACAAAATGTTTTACATTGCATTTGTATTATGGATATAAAGGTAGGGATTTCAATTCCTAATAATAGATCTTTCGTATTTGTTTAGATAAATATCATATTATAAAGAATTTCAAACTTTCAACTCTCGTTTTGAACTAAGCTTTTTGTGGAATAACAGGATTCAAATTCTTCCAATATAAAGTCATTTGAAATCTTTTAGTTAAATCCTCCACCAAATTAAGCTTTTAGATCATACTGAATCCTTCAAAATCCTGCAATGTAAAACAGGGCTTCCGTTTATGTTCATAGGAAGTTTAGTCTTTTTCCCTCTTACTTTATATATTTGGAACAAATATTTTATTTGTTAATCCATTATTCAGCACTTATTAGGATCATAAAATCAACATGTAGTGTCTTAAATTATTAGGTTAATGCCAGTTAGAAATTTGGTACAAGTAGATGATAACATAGTAGTCAATGGCTCATGGCGCATGTGGCGCAAAGCGCTCCTGGAGCCATGGCGCGGCGCGGCGCGCGCCTTTGCTAAGGACGGCACTAATGCACAAAAATAATTGATATCTTTATATAATTAGTATTCTTCATAGAGAATAATATAAAAAAGTATTTTTATTTCTCACAAATCAGAATAATATAGAAAATTAGATTTTTGGTAAATTTTTGCACTTCTAAAGTAATAATAGCATAAATATACTTAATAGTTTAGTATTAGGAATTAAATATCATGATATCACCAAACTATTAATCACACTAATAGTATAATAATTTCACAATAACAAACAATTAAATCTTACTAATTTACTAGTAATTACTAATTAAAATAGATAATAGAATATACAAGTAGAAAACAGAGAAAGAAGAAAAGAGAAGGAGAAAAAAGACAGAAACTAAGTTCTGCAAAGAGAAACTGAAAAGGAGGTCTGAGATCTGAAAGAAAACAGAAGAAGAAGAAAGAAAAAGAGCAGAAATTCAACGAAAATTTCTGTCCTGAAGGAGAAAGCAATAAGCATGCAGGAGCCGAAGGGCTTTTATTGTTTCTTTCCCCTTTTCAAATGGGCCCAAACCTAAAAGGGCTGGCTTAGCAAAGGCGCGCCTGGCGCGCGCCACGGCAACAGCTGAAATGGCGCTCAGGCACGCGCCATGGCATCGCCAGGGCGAAGCCCATCACCACAGCAGAATAATGGCGATGAGCTTGCGCCTTTAGCGCCTCTAGCCATCGCGCACGCCATTCTGCACCATTAACTACTGTGGAGGATAAAGCAAAGGATATGAAGTAAAGGGGGAAAAGGAAAGCCGGTCATCTGGCAGAGGAGGAATAATACATTGCATTACATAGCAAAAGGATACTACTAAAATGTGCAAACCAAATAATGTGGCACTCTGTGATTCTAATGCTATGTATATAATATGGATCACCTGTGTTTCTCATCTGTTGGTAATGACAGGCTAAACCTTGTAAGAGAAACTTTCCACACAAAATTAATCTTGTTAATGGATTGACTGTTTTTGTTTCAGCAAATGGCATGTAATAAAGTTAATCCTTGCCAGGATTACAGTCCTGAATAAATCAGTACTAAAATAGCCTTGAGGTCCAGATAAATTCTGTTTTTTTCTGTTCATAGTTTTTCTTTCTCTTTTCTTATTTTACTTTAATACAATACCAGGCATTTGTTTTTTTGTTAAAATCATACTACAAGTTTCTGCATTCTTATTATTTTCTAAAGCTACAATTTCTCCGAAGGCAATAAAACTAATTAATGATCTATATGCTGATGGTTTTTGGAAAATCCATGAGAGAAGGTCCACAGACAGTCCCCATTCCCAGCTGTTTCCAGATAACAATCTACCTCCTAACCCCAAAAATTTCACCTCCAGATCTGTCCAAGTTCTATAATTTCACACCACATTCACCAAAAAGAAGCTCAGCCGGTCCTTGCCAAGATCTCAAATTCAAAAGAATTGACAACTGAAGAAGACATCAACAAAAACATTATCGAAGTGAGGCACCTGAAATTCCATCTGAATTGGAGGCCGAGTCCAAGACTTCTTTTCAGTCATTGTGGAAATTAATTCTACCTCTGCGCTCAATGTTGACTCAGTTTGTCCAGGAAATTTTCTTATCCTGCAAAGGACACAGCATGCCAATAGCTCAAGTTAAATCCTAAAGTAAGAGGAAGCAAGTAGTATTTCCAATGTACCATAACCAATGATTTCTAGCATTTTCAGTATGTTACTCCATGTTATGTAATTTACTTTATACATGTCCTCAACATGTGAGTGTTCACTTGTTTTACTTTCTATTTAACTTATTGTTGCGAATGTTGGACACTTTAGTGTTCTATTTAACGTTTTGAACTTACTTTTGGGAACGTTGAATATGAACATAACTGTTTGAGAGTAAGAATGTAATATTTCAAACATTAGATGTAAGTTGAAATCTTATTCAACTTGATAAAAACACAGAATAATGTAACAACATAGGTAGAAGCCACAGCAATGTTCAACTTCAGCTAATGAAGTCAGGAATTTAGAAATAATTTCTTAGGTTCTTTTACATATTGTGGGACGAAGAATATGGACATGAATGTTCAAGAGCACATTGTTATATGTCCAAGTGTGAAACATGACTACAACTTGTGTTGAGAACTGTCCTTGCATCATAGTTGTCAAGCACTATGTGATTCGGTTCCATTAAGAAGTTGTCCAGTTTCATTCACAAAATTACCTGACACGTAACAGCTGTTCCAGATAATCTTTTCCTTCCTTTTTTTTCATAACAAGCATAATGTGCATCTTGTCTTGATTACTAAGAAATCATCTTGCCTGTACCCCTAGGAACCTTAGTTAATGGTAAGAATACTTATGCCAAGTGTCTTAGGAAAGGAACCATCAATTTCTCTTTCGATTCATTTGGATCACCTGCTTTCAAAGGATCTTTGTTTGGCACCTTCTCTTCTCTGCACCTACCCATAAACTTCCTCTCTGAACCTAATGTCTCTTTTGGTTAGTTTCAATTTTTGAAATGGTAATGAAAGTGATAACATTTTTTTTATCCGTATTACTATCTTCATCCTCTCAATCATTACTTTTTTTAAATATTAACAAACATATAAAAGAATTTCAATCGTTACTTTTATAAACTAATAATATAATTTTTTTATAATGTGACATCACATCCGTACAATTCTAAATCAATAAAACATAAAACTATTAATTTTATTTAAATAAAAAATCGGATTCTCAATCAATAAAACATACAATTATTAATTTTATTTAAATAAAAAATGTATGTTATTCAACAACACTAACAATAAAACTAAAACAATCATTTTCATCAAATAAAAAAATATATTGATTTGATAGCACCCAAGGTACAAACTAAACAAACTGGGTGAGAGACGAAAAGGTGTTCAACCCAAGTACTAGGATAACACAATGTCATGAAAAGAACAACTTACTTCCAGACCAAAGAGTCGATAGAAGGATTGTACTTAGCACGGCCGGATGTCACCTGAAAATTCGTTTTTGCTGTTTGTTTTGGTACTGGAATCTTTACAACCACTCCAAGTGCAAACATTTTTGCCCCAAAAACACTCTTCACCTAAAATGAACAAGTGCACAAGGATGTGACTAGTTACCAACAAAAATAAGCCAAATGAAATAAGATGACTAACCTTTACATTCACTTCCATACGTGTCCGACCCAATTCCTTGATAGTAGGTAAAACCCGAAAAGGAAGATTGACCCCCTCCGTGATACGATACCTATGGCAATGGCATTTGTACTCATAACGGAAGCACTTAAAATGGAAGCTCAGGCACTTATAATAGATGGCTACACATGGAACAAAATAATTGGACCACCATGAAAGCTACAATGTCATCATAGCATTACTATTATTTAATACTTGACAAAGTAGACCTATAAATTTAAGAGGCGTAACACGGGATTATAAGATCAATTAGGAGCAACCTCAGATCCATTACACCTTCTAAGGATGATGCATAAAAAGTTTAAGCTGTTTCAGTCGCATAACTGCAGCCTATGACTAAAAGTTCTATAGTGCTTGCAGGTCCCAAGTCAAATTGCAGAAATTTTGAAGCTGTATGAAATAGAATTACATTCTTCCACTTGTTTCTCGGTTTCTATTTATGTGGTTCAGGACCACATCCCCATCCGTTTTACTGATGTTCAGGTTAATAAATTGGGAAGAGTCTATGCTTAAGGGCCAGGTAGGCAGAGGTGGTTTATTAATGAAACTTATCACAATAATGATAATGAAATACTTCTTATGGTATCCAGACTTGTACACAGAAAATTAATGACATTGAGATTTAGCCAAAAGTGATAGAAACAGTTTAGAAGCAATGTATAGCCAATAAGGATAGCATTGGTAAGCAAAGATCCAGAAAAGAGTTCGACAGGCCACACCATTACATATGATAATATATTTCCAGCTAGACGAGGTAAGTGGTTGAGAAATTATGTCATTATCAACATCCAATTACCAAATGGGCCAATTTGCCACGTAAGATTACATGAGGAGGCAAGCTAGTCCAGTATTCTTCTATGACAATTCATATATATCACATGCTCACTACGTGGTGTGACTCAGTACTGCTTCCCCAAAAGCACCAACTTCAATAATAAGAAAAGGTGGCCAGTCTATTGGGGGAAACCTCTTTGCTCCAAGCGAGGACAAATTACAGAATAAATTGTAAATGGGAATCCTTCAAGATGATAAGAAAATCAAAGGGGATTCCCGCCACTTCACCAATTTGAATTTATCATTATAAAAAATAGGGGAAAGTAACTAAGGAAACCATAACAAAATCAGTGGTAAGTAAAGCCTTGAGTAGACACAAGCAACAAGTGTATTAAGAAATGTTTGAACACTTGCATGGAAGGAAAGGAAGGCTCATCTAAAATACCCTCAGGAATGTAAGAAACTTGAAAAATCTCCGAATTTATTATAAATGTTTCCTAATTAGGTATAAGTTTGAACTGCAGAAGTAGATTTAAACCGGATGTAATCCAGTTTATGTAATCAATTTTTTATTGCACATGTTCTTCTGTAAACCACACTTCATAAATCCAGTTAGAAATAAGAGATGTTCACGTGTATATTATCATCCACGAAATGTTGTCAAAAGAAAAACAAGGAAACTAGCACTGTAATTTATCTTCACAGTAACATAAAGTTCAGAAATTATAGATATTATATAAAACTGAGAGCATATGCTTACTTCATTAATTCAAATTCACCATCTGGAGGAACAAAACTAACAGTCTTTTCTGAATTGAACCTTGTCAGGTTTACACATTGATGGAAAGTAACATCATCAAGCTCAATGGTTTTTCCACTGCAAGGCAACAAAACTAAACAATGTTATCGACAAGAATAGGGAAACAATAATGAAACGATTCATCATAAGAAGAACAATCAAGCAAAAAGAAAATATGAAAATTACAGAATAAGATATGTACACTGCAGCTAGAAAATTGCTAAACTAGAAGGAAGCAGACATAAAATTGTGGCCAAACACTACTACTCCCTCCTGAATCCATTGCTGCTATATGCTTTTCTGGACATCCTAAGGTAAGACCCCAGCTCCTAAATGAACATAGTTTTTCCAAAACTTCTACTCAATGTAATAATGTGACAGCATATGCTCAACTAATAGTTACGAGCGCAAGAGTGAAAAAATTTAAACATTATGAATAAAGACAAGAGTCACAACAAACTGAAGTATATTATGGAAGTAAAAAGTCTTCATTTAACTGCTGCGAAAGCAAAACTATGAAAGTTAATACTAAGTAACAAGAAAGGCAAAAAATGTCCAGATTGGTGAAAAAGCATGTTTTCTAAAATAAGTACAGAAGAATATGTTCCATTGTCATCCCACTAATAAGGATCAAATTCCTGAAGCTAAACAATTGATACAAATATATATATCATGATATCTAACATGTTCACAAGTCCTGGATTCACATTGACAACTGGAAAAGATAATCATAAAAGGGATACCAGGGCAGCCATGCATGTAACCTTAATATATAAATTATATATCAAACCAGAGACGGCGAAAAAGTACCAAGATGCAAAAAGGTACTCCAAGAAAGCACTTAAATGGTTATTGTATGTGTTGCACTTGCATGAATGATTTACAAAGTTGTAGCAAGATGTACTTCTACAGATTTGACAGATTAAAAAAGAAAAAACTCGAATCAAAGAACTAGCTTGAACTTGATAATGGGCAATGTCTGTAAGGTAAAACCATCTAAATACTGATAGTGCATTTAACAGTGGACTCAATGGGAAATTACTTTAATTGTGGTATTTATTTCGCAGATGTTGATTACTGCCCTGATAAACCAAAGAAATTTACAGTTTATTGCCTATGAGACAGAAACTGACAGTTTTCATGAATGATGGCACTTAACCGTCCTCCAAGTGCATAAATGGAACAAGGAAAAGCTACAAAAACCTATATTAGCTGATTCTTCTTTAAATTGGAATTACACCTCCATGCTGTTACTAAAATATCATTTCTTGAAGTCAATTCTATTCAGCCAGCTTTTCAGTTTGTATTGGTAGATAGCAAAAGAATATATAGCTACCTCTTAGTAGGACGGGACTTAAGTTGTGACTCTTTTTCAAGGCCAATTTTATCATTTAAGCCCAACTTCAGATCAGGCATTCCAGAAAGAAAGCACTTCATAAGAATCTTCCCTGTGACATCGCAGCGCAGAACGCTACCTACAAAAGCCATATTCCAAATGGATAAACAGCAGCATGCTTCATATGATCATTGACAATAAGATGCTGACTTCAAATGGTAAACAAGTAACAAATATAAAAATGCATCAATCACGGAGTTTCACCATGCATGAGTTAGTGTACCTTTTGAAGACATCAGAAGATTAACACTTTCCACAATATCAAGGAACACCTGTAAAAGAAATGTAAGCTAATGCAGCATAATCACAAGATAAACATCAGATAATAGTGCAGTTACTTAGAGAGCACACCTCATTTTTCTTATAAACAAGCCCCTCTCTGCGCCAGCCGACAGCACCAGTAACTTGTAAAGTTGCATTTGGAACAGGTTTGTCTGCAGGCTGTTTGGTTATTCATACACGGAAGAGGTCAGGTTAATAAACCACTCAGTGTTATTAATTATGACATATACCTCTTAGTTACTATAGTTTTCCTCTTTATCACTCAGCTATAAGCAAGTATTGAGCAAAATCTAACCTTAGATGAAAATGGGGACCGCACACCTTCCTGAGTTATGTAGAGCTTTAAGATTTCAGGAGACAGGTTTTGCGGGTAACCAAAATCCATAATTTCTGCAATGAGAAATGCAAAAATCAAACTTTCGTCCAGCTTTTCCGTCAATTTGGCTCCATGCAGATACTATACTATTCTTTTCCTCTCTGTTGTTCAAAAACGAAGGCGCAAGTGCTTGCAAACACTTGTCCTGCAACTACTAGAAGCAAATAGTCTTCTTCATAGATACAGTAGCACTTCTCTATACGCAAACATGGGACATTCGATCAGGTTGTGCGCCCACTTTGAACGAATCTTTGTAAACAATTTTCTGCCAAATAACATAATACACATGGAAAGATTGATATAACTCCTATTAAGATGCATAGTAGTCAAGGGCTTCATCTTGTAGAATATTAGCTTGGATCGCAAAGGTAAGCTAGGTTGAAGAGCTTCCCAGAAACACGACAATTGAGGATACTCCTTACACTAAACATCTCAACATATTCTATGGCTAGATGTACAGCATTAAAAGATAGGTATTCTATTTTTGGTTTCTTTCCTGAAAGAGGAGCAGGTGCAGACCGGCGTATCTTATATAATCTTGACGGGGGTATGTAAAGCCAGCTTCTTAAATGGAAGTGAAATTTTGACAGCATTTACTGATTAACTATAGTATATTTTATGAATATAGAAGTCAAACAAAGAAGAAATTCTATTGACAAGAAAATATCTACTAAATATTCTCTAGTTGGCATACCATCCAACAGTTCATATATCAAAACAAAGTTATTTCGGATAGCATCTTCATCAAAAGCCCCTCCAAAGTAAGATTTAAATAATGCAACTGCCTGCAATAAATCAGATAAAAAGCATTAGAGGACCCAAAGGAAGCATCTAAAAATGAATTTGACTGGTACATGCAGAAAGAGAAGGCGCAGATAGCCTTTGCATAAAATGTGAGCAAAACAACATGTAATCAAATTTTATTCCAGAATCGGAGAGGAGGAAGAAATTAATCACACCAAATCTTGAAGAAATAGAAACTAGAAATATGAGAGATTAAGCTAGTTAAACTACCAGATGTTCCTTATGTTACCCACTCGCATGTATTCACTGAATCCTCCAACCAAAAACAAGTTCCACAAAAGAGGAGTTTCCATAAAGACCCAAAACCTAGTCTAGTTAATAAAGGAAATCGTGAAATTCAGAATCAGCTTAAACATTAAGATTACCTCCACAACAAACTTGAATGCACAAGCAACATTTGCATTGCTGCTAACCACAATCACAATGTACACATTACTAATCCTCATATAAAAGAAAGAGCAGCCCCCAATTTGTCGCACAGGACACGTGCCAAGTTCCTTTGTTTGCATTATATGTGTCCGGAAAGCATCCACCATGTTGCCTCTGATTAGTTTCAACATAAAAATGAATAAGATTGTAAAATTTGGTGATGCAATAATTTTTACATAGCAATTTCAATTGACTGAGGTGTAAATGAACTGAAAAACGACAACCAAAGCGGAGGAAGAACCACATCAAAATTTAATATCATGAAACATAGGCAATTAAGACATTCCATGGTTCATGAACTTGATCTAGTCGCTGGAGCGTTACGGACTATTGCTACAAATCTTTAAATGGTACACGCTCTTGAACTAGGCTTGCACTCTTAAGCATTTTCAACATCTGAGTTCCAAACATTTTTCGATAAGGGGTTCAGCTCTATAACTATTTCTGATCCTTGCATTTGATAGAATTAATCAATATGAGACTCTTGTTTTCTAACGTTGAAGGCACTTTATTTTATCTTCTCCTCTAGTCAGAACAATGCTCCAAGTAGCTTTTCCTTTCAAATCAGCTACCAATCACAGACAACTTAAAGTCTCAGAAGCTGGATGTGGGTAAAACTGGATGCAAGTACCTTAGATTATGATTTAGGGTCTCGGTACAGGAGTTCAAGCACAAGAATATCAAATCAATCCCGGAGATGGATGAAGGGGCAAAACAGAAAGAAAAACCTTTAAAGAACAGAGGGCAAGGCTTTGTTGATCAGTTTAAACTAGTGGAGGACCTATACTGGAAAGTAATCCTGGCATAGAGAATCAGATTTACAAAGATACTGAGATAGTTAAAGAGAGTACAACTTATAAAGGACCAAAAAGACTTATGACACCTGGATGTCTGAAAGAAAACATCCTTAGTGAAATTAGAAAAAAGAAGAAAGGGAAGAGTTTTCTGGAGGGTTTAAGGATGAAGAAAACAAGAGCAACTAACAAAAAACCCTTTCTGTTTGTAAGGACATTAGTTAGACATACATGGTTCAAAGTGGGTGATGGTGCATAATCATCACAAAGTGGCTAATGGTCATAAACAGGAGAGTGTGTTTCATTTTCTTGTGATTGTTCTTGTTAAGGGGCTACACCTTACTACATTCAGGAGAACGTAGAATAACAAGGACTACTCATGCTCAGTTTAATAGAATTTCTGGATATCATGCGGAGAGATCAAGAAGGTCCTTATGGTAAAACGAAGTGTAGATTTGAGTTGTACATTGTAGATAAGGCTCCATAACCTGATGGCCATTAATCATGTCGCAAAATGTGGTAAACTTGTGAGTGAGAATCATGATTCTCCATTGGGTGGTCAACTAAGAGGGTGTAAAAAACATCTTATAACATGTTTCAGATTGAGAGTTTATAAGCTATATAAAGCTGTTTAGCAATGTTTTTTTAAAGAGCTTATAATATCTTAAAATAAGATGTTTAAGAGCTTATAAACTCTTAAAAAGATATAAGCTCAACACAATATTTTAGCAAGATCTTCTAAGCTCTTTGATTTCAACAGACAAAAATTCTATCAATATTTTATTAGTACTTCACTTTTACCCTTCACAAAATTTACATTATGTTTGTATAGCAGAAGAATTCTCTCCACATTCTCTAACCATATCAGTCAAAACAAGTCTCTTTCACTTTCTCACTGCCAATATCTGCCAAGTTTCAATGCCTAAAGTCTTCAATGGAATGGAAAGCAGCTTTTACGGAAATTCCCGACAGGGAAAATTAGACATGATCACACACATGAGCTGAAGACTTTAGCCATTGCCCACCACATAACTTTGTTGTACTTCTCCCAGAAATGTTGTCATGTTGAGCTTTCTCTCCAGCAACCATATGCTCGCAAACCGTTGGATTATCCAGCTATATTCAACTGCAAGGACTTGAATTCCAGCACTAGTAGCAATTACCTTTTTTTGCCCCCATGTCCCCACACCGGGGGACATGGGGACATAACAAAGGGGATCCTATCGACTTGTTCCGACCTAGGATAATAAGCTCATGAGTCAGCCAGGTGCCAATGGTGCTTCTTAGCCTGACATGGCAATACTCTGATTGCAGACGAGTCCTTGAAATTATTGGTAAGGAAATAAACCACTTTTTGCTTAGTGGAATACTTGTGATGATTTTATTCTACACAAAACATGTGGAATGTTTACTATTGGTTATTTTAAATAATTCTTATTTACTTTTTCATGCTATGGAATAAGAGAAAATATTCCATCCATTTCATGATAATTTATGACGGTCAAACAAGAGAAACAGAAGAATTGTAGATTCAAAGACATTATCGCATACTATTAACTGATCATTGCAATTAACACAAATTAAAAATATATATAAAATGAAGGTATCTTTATAATTTATATCAATAATCAACTAGAGTGTAATGTACAAATGTAAACTTTAATTCAAAGCTTGGATAATAACTTTTTGAAATTTTTGACTTTTTTAACTTTTGTCAAAAAAATTGCAAGGTAATTTTTTTCTTTTTGGAGCTAAATTAGTATGTGTATATATTTATAAGAATATTTCAAAATAATTTTAAATAGATAGATGTGTCAAAGAATATCTACTTACATAATTCTAATAAGTTTGATGGCCTTTTGGTGACTATTATAATAAAAGGAGCTTTTTATGCGAAACACCCTAACATTTATAAGCTATAACATCTTAACTATCCAAACATTTCTAAAACTTATTTTTAAAATAAGATTGAACATCTTTAAACTCTTAAACAACTTCTAAGACATAGGAGCGTATAAGATATTTTAAATAAACTTTAGCCAAATACCCTCTAAGCCAGTAAGTTGTTCTTTTTCTGGATGAGTTGCAAGTGATGGAAAGGATTTACTTCAGTGGCAAATATATTGTATGTCTGAGTCCAGCTTAAGTGCCACCTTCACCCATGCCTAACACTAAGATGTAACTTTGGAACTCAGGTATTCAGTCTTTTGATATCTAGGAATAAGCTGTTTTGGTTTTAGTGAGGTTGCAAACTATCGTGACCATATTATCTTATAGTCAGCATCCTTAAGGTGGAAACTAAATCAACAACCCAACAGTTACCACAAATGAGATGGTGGATATGAAAATAAGCTTGAGACCTTTTTTCTTTAACAATATTATATGCACACCTTCCTTGATTACCAATTCAGGGAAGTACTAAAAAACCTAGTTAACACTGATTGAGTACTATCTAAGAAAGAATCACTGGTGCATAACAACAGAGTATTACAGTTAATCGTAGTTTATTGCAACTTGAAACTTTTGTCTTGAGTCTAATTGGGTTTTTGATGATATATATGATTCAGACTGTTCTGTAGTACATAATGAGCACTCCACTTTGCTCTTGACATTTTTAGTGGGTGATGGATGTTAGAGGAAGACACGTGTTCTCCTAAATTGAACGCTCTTCTGCTAATCTGTAACGTGGGTTGTAATTAAGTTCATAAAATGCCTATTCTTTTTCTGTTTCATTTTGTTGCAATCACCCAGAAATATTGTAGCTGGTGTGGGGCATGAAAAAGATAGTAGTAGGGCAATAAGTTCTAGATTCCTAAAGACATGTCCTGTGTAGTATAGTACGATGGCCTTGCACTCTCACTATCGATCTTGAGACTACTTGTGTTATAGTTTTAGTTGCTATCAGCATACTCAAACCTATATGTAAAAACATCACATATTGTAGCGTATGTACTTCAAGAAGCCTGTAATTTATATTTTTTTCTGAAATAAGTCATTTCATAGACTTTATTTGGTAACAAAAATGTCTAATAACAAAAAGTTGTTTGGTTTATGTTCCCCGGCCTCCGGTTCAAGGGTTGGTGGCAGACTTGCAGGTCTCTGTGGTGTTTTCAGAAGATGGCTGGTTACTTTCTGTAAGAATTATGTAAAAAACATGATTGGTAGAAGGCAAATGAAAATAGTTTCCAGAAAGAACCACCAAACTGTATTACTACTTGTGTCTTATAATGGAATTACTTATGAGGCAACAAAGATCTGCTCCTGGCAGCACATATGCAAATCCAAGTACCCAAAGAAAAGGTTTATTTTTCACTTGGAGGCAGCTTATGAAAGCATTCCAGTTCAAGATAACGGAAAGCTAGAAGGTAGAATTATGTCTTTCACAATTTTCCTCTGGATTTAGTCAGAATAAACCTCGAGAAAGGATAGAATTTGAGTTCAATTAAAAGGTTAATATGTATGAAGTACCAAAAGTGATTTCAGTTCGATCAAGAGGAGATATATTAAACTTATTTATTTCTCAAAGACCCACAAAGCAAATATTCTACGCACTAAGGCTTAGAAGACAAAACTATCACTTAACTCACTTTTCCATCGAAATGGCTTGCTCATCTTACAAAACCACAACCATCACATTTTTCTTTCTTAGAACCTCGACAGCTGAAGACAGGCACATAAAACCCCATATACTTTTATCAAGTGATTTTGCTTACAAGAAATTACATCTTACCAAAATTCAGTTGTTTTTTCCCCCAAAATTTTAGTAATAGAAAACAAACTTCTTGCTTGTTTGCTTCTAAACATATCCTATCTCTGCACTCTGTCATCTCCGAAACATGCGCAACATAATGAAACCCAAAAGTTCAACCAACTCAGTTCACAAACTTCACCGGTATCCCAACTACTAATCATTCAACCACGAAACA
This sequence comes from Sesamum angolense, assembly GCA_034509725.1. Classification (NCBI taxonomy): domain Eukaryota; kingdom Viridiplantae; phylum Streptophyta; class Magnoliopsida; order Lamiales; family Pedaliaceae; genus Sesamum; species Sesamum angolense. The sequence goes on from JACGWL010000013.1 coordinate 13,184,619, forward strand.
AAATAACTGCATCAAAACTAACTTCACACATAAAACACATGGACAAAGAGAAGGCATGAAGACTGACCCGACATCGTCACGGTAGAGGCGATTGATGAGGACATCGCCGCGAAGGTTGAGGAAGTAAATAGCGGAAGCTGCCACGGGCATCGCTGCCGACGAGATCTAAAATGAGCTTTCAATCCACGAAGTCAAATAAATCTGCTTCTCCGCTCGGATTTCCAATTGATCGGTCAGCAAATGATCGAACCAATTGCTACCGGAGGGATTTCATTTTCATGTGAATAAGTCGCTTCTAACGATTGTTAACTGAGGATGAATCAAGACAGACTGAGACCCAGGGGTGGTTCATGAGTCAAGCCAGCTTGTGAAACTCGAATTTGAGCTTCTCTTCTCTATATTTGTTTCGTTTTCAACTTATTTTTGGGATAAGTCAAAATATACTTAATACTTGTTATCGTACAGAAATATTTTATTTCGGTGTTTTTAACTATTTTAATATAAATACATACATATATATATATATACACACACACAAAATACATAAATATATATAAAAAAAAGACATAAATATATAATAAAAACAAGTCAGTAAGTTTAATATATTTTTATTTTATATTAATTAGTAATTTTTAAATTATCTGATAGTTGAAGAAAATTAGGAATTTTTTTTGTTAAAAAATAATTTGAGCTTGTCAATCTAACATAATAACTAAAAATTTTAAAATAATTTTTATTTTTATGAAAAATTAAAAATATAATATTAAAAAAAAGCTCGAGCTCGAAATTATGTGCTCGAGCTCGAGCCAAAATATTTTGAGATCGTTGAACTCGAGCTCGAGCCCAAAAAATTTTGCCGAGCTTGACTCATTTACACCGCTAAAACCTAAAAGAGGGGCTATAAGATAAAAGATCAAATTAGAAAATGACTGTTTTGCTTCTCTATTATTATTCCCTAACATAAAAATGTTTATTTGTAAGGTGTTGTTTTTGAGTTGATTATAAATGAATTTTATTAAAGAAGCATTTGGGGTTTTATAAATTATAGTTGGTGATGTGTGCGAAAATAGTATGGGTCCTTGGGGTTTTATAAATTATAGTTGGTGATGTGTGCGAAAATAGTATGGGTCCAACGAACTTGGACTTTGATGTTGAATCTGGGCCAATAAATAAAATAACTTGAGAAACAGAACCTAAAACAATACATTAGCGCTCAATGCTTAAGTTAGTATCGGATTTAAGAGAAAATAATCGTAAAGATGAATTGAACTAATAAAATGAAGTATGATGAACAAATTCGTGAGTGAAATCGTGTTAAGAATGCAATTAGAGAACAAAATAGCAATAGGGTTAAATACACTTTGCACCCCTAAACTATGCATTTTGTCTCATTTATACCCTTAAAGTATGAAAGGTAACAAAAACACACCTGACAAAATAATTTGGCATTGATAAGACAATAATGCCCTTCTCACTCACCCCTATATTTTTATATTCTACTTTCTAAAATATATTTTATTAAAATATCTCCCCCAAATTATTTTTAGTTATTTAAAATTTTACTCACGTTTTATTTTAAAATAATATTTATAATTTATAATTTTTTATAAACTATGAAACACAAAAATATTTATAAGCTCAATATGCAAATATATTTTACAAAGTATATATATTATGTTAAAAAGTACATGTAAATATGTGTCAATACATAATGCATATAATATTATATAATAGGCAAAATTTCACTTTTGGTCCCATTAGATAGGGCCATTCTCACTTGTCCCAAGATTTACGGGCTCAACACTTTTGGTCCAAAACCCTAATTTTTTAACAGAAGTGGTCCTTTTCCGTTAAAACTTAACGGAAACGGCACGTGACGTATCACGTGCCGTTAGTCAATGCTGGTCAACGGCTCCTTTTTACTTTTTAAAATTTAAATTATTTTTTATTTTATTTAAAAACATCTCAAATTTTTTAAAAACTTAATTCTTCTTAATTTAATTTTAAGAAGAAAAATGTAATTTTTTATTTAATTTAATTTGAAGAACAATTTGATTTTTTAATCAATTATTGAAAAAAAAACATGGGGACGACGCCCATCGCCGCCGCCCCCGTTGAGAAGGGCGATGGTCGCCATCGCCCTCGAATCTGGGCGGCGTCGCCGTCGCCCAGAACAGCTCTGGGGACGCGACGCCGCGCCCAGACTCGTTGGTCTGGGCGCGGCGTCGCCGTCTCGAGATCCACTGGGCGATGCCGCCCAGAGCTTCTGCTGTAGCGGCGTCGCCGTCTCGGGTGGTGGCGGGAGGGGGGAGGGGAAGAGGGGGGTCGCTGTGGTGGCGCGGGGGAGGGGGGCGCGTAGTAGGGGTTGGGTGAAATCCTATCATTCTTTTTCCCTGATTCTCTCATTTCACGATACTCTTCAACCGTTATATATAACTCGACTAATTGTTAGAGATATTAAATATTAAATACTTCTCCTTTCTGACAACTTAAACTTTTAGACGAAGTGTTTGTTCAATAATACCGTACCTCTAGCTTGTTCAACCTAAATGCTTAGCAATTTTACCCATATGCCACAAATCATTTCAAGCTATAACCACCACACTGGTATAAGAACAGTGAAAATAGCATCAAAGCAAGGTAAAAAAACAAGTATCTACATTTCAAAAGAGAAATAAAGAATTTCAAAACTCAAACCATTTTAGAGAGTCTCAATCTCCTCTTAGTATTCTTCTTCCTCAGCAAATGCTGCTTCCCTGCTCTTCTCCTCATTATCTTCCCACTTCCCGATACCCGAAACCGCTTAGCAGAAGCCTGAATTTTCCCATTCAAACATCATCAAGATTAAAAATTTCGATAAGCCCACATCACTAAAACACACACACACCATTAAATTCAAACTAAACAAGTTATACACAACGTCAAGACAAAGAATTTGCCTTGTGGGTCTTCATCTTGTAGCCCTTTGCACATACTACCGTCAGCGGCTGTGAATTCCTCTGAACAGGGCCGGCAGCAGTGAGGGTTTTGCTAAGAACAAGAGGGCCAAGCCCAGAAATAGAGCGCGAGGAACGAGGTTGAGAGACGAGGCTTGTTTCTTGATGAACGGCGTGAAGGTAAAGGCAACTGCAGCTGTTCGAATTTCTCTCCGTGGAGGAACAGTTGTCAGTCCCAAAAGAAAATCCTGTAGTAGCCATTGTTGCTGCAGTCATTTCAGCTATCAGGAAGATGGGTTTTTCAAGCAGTTGTGAGTTTTCTTGAGAGCTTGTGGTTATGGATAAAGGGGTGTGGAGAAATTTGCCCAGACGATTG